>JARJDW010018494.1:0-18523 GCA_030264715.1 Adinopsis sp. GC000173 | reverse complement strand
TTTCTAAATTTTAATGCTTATAAAATAGACACTAAAAGGTTAGTTGCTGTTTATGTTTAAATAAAATGCACTGTATTTGAAACAACATAATTTATTTTGTTCTTTACCCTGTAACTTTTATTAAAATTTTTAAACCTTTAATAGTTTTAATTTATTTTACTTTTAACGAATGAAAACCTTTAAACATCAATAAATTGTAATCGCATTTAATAAAATGTTACGTTAATTATCTGATAAGCTAATAATATTTGCACAAAGCGCTTAAATCATAATTAATTGCGGAGCAAGATTGATTTACCGATGAGCGAAGTAGCATTAAAACGTCGGCTAATAAATTAAAAAAGCGCCATAATCTAGTATTTAGCTGTGTGATTTTTACGATACGGCAAACGGCGTTGATATTTTTACGAGCGCCATTTGTTGCCGTTTATACACTTCACGCCACTGCGCCTTTTTGATTAGATGCAGCAATTTAATAACTGCTCCCTCATTATTTGCCCAACGGCCGGCATCGACGCCTTTCTAATATAGAAAGAAAAAACGCAAACAATGATTGCATTAATTAAGCGAATGATAGCACACACACTACGCCGGTAATTAAATCAATTGCGCTTTGTTTGCGTTGGAACACGTATTAAGTAAGTACGTAATGTGGATGATGGAAAAAAGCGAGCGAGCGCTCAGGTTGCAGGAGAAGAAGTAATATTTGCGCTTGACAATTATTAATGATGGTAAAATCTGCGCGTAGTACGAGGCGTAATAAATAAAAGCGATGGGGAAATAGGAGGAAAAAGAAGATGATGGAGGAAGGAAAAAAAAACTTGCTGCAGATGCTGCCTTCGGGCTAAGATAACATGCACTTCACTGTCAACTATCAATAAAATCCCACGCCGATCCATATATTATATAATTAACCTGCAACAAACAGAATATAATGTTATAAATAAAATCGTTGCGCTTGCTGAAAACAATTTAAAGTTGTTGTTTTACTTCAAAACAAAAACAAAGATTTCGAAATAATATATATAATTGAACAAAAAATTAATGAAAGAAAATTTAGAAAACTTGCTTTAATTTAAAATTAATCAATTTAATAAAATGGTTGTAGGTATAATAATGAAATTTGTTATAAATCTATTCTATTTTATAAAATAACATTAGAAAATAAAGTAATAGCCTCTTGAAATATGCGTTATCAATCATTTTAAAACAAACTATGCCAAAAATATTTAAAAATATAAAGATTAGGTAATATTTTATTCTAGTAAGATAATGTGTAATAATAACTAAAAGTCATGAAAATTATTAAATAATTGATTCAAAAATGATTGACATCATCAAAACAATTAAAACTGTATTTTGCATTTATAACAATCAAAGAAACAATTCTGTATATATTTGCAATCTTGTATTAATTAACTAAATTTGATTAAGAAAAATACGTTCACCTAGAAATAAAATAGAAGAAAGAAAGAAGTATTAAAACAGCATCAAATTTCAGAAACTTTTCTTAAAAATGTGCAATTTTCTAAATAGAAACAACATTAGAATACACAAAATTACTGATTAAAGCAACTGCTTTGATTGACAATAATATAATCGTTTCTTGCTTTAAAATAAAAAGCAAGATTTAAAACTAATAGATATAATTGAACTAAAAATTAATAAAAGAAAATTTAGAATTCAAGAAAAACTTGTTATGACAAAGCTATAATTTAAAGTAAATGATGATTAATGCATTTAATAAAATGGTTGTAAGTACAATAAGAAAATTTGTTATAAATCTGTTCTATTTTATAAAGTGACATTAGAAAAGCAAATTAATAGCCATTTGAAATCTGCGTTGTCAATAATTTAAAATAATTTGAGTAGTACTCCATTCTAGTAAAATAATGTATAATTAAAACTAAGAGTCATGAAAATTATTAAATAATTGATTTAAAAATGATTGACGTCATAAAATCAATTACAGCTGTTTGCAATTATGGTAGTCAAAGAAACAATTCCGTATATATTTGTTATTTTGAATTAATTAATCAAATTTAATTAACTAAAAATAGAATAGAATAGAAGAAAGAAATGTTAAAATGAAATTTTAAGAATAGCTTTAAATTATAATGATTCCGTTGGAGAATATTGAATTTGTATACTAAACATCAAAAAATATCAAATTACCATAAATAATCATAATTAATTAAAATTTAACTCAGGATTTAAACAAACCAGAAACTGTCCACGATTTGTAATCAAACCAGCTTTAAGACTACCAGAAAAATTCACGAAAATGATTTGGTTGTAAATGAACCTGATATCATAAAAAGAAATAGAAAATGCTAAATCATTACAAATACAATCAGCTTTTAACAAGAAGTTTTTAGAATAGCACCACCACATTTTAAAGATTCTGTTAGGGAATTTTCAATTTTTATACTAGAAACAACTTTAATTAGCATACAAAATATTTAAACTGCTTAATTAATCAATAAAGCTTATAGCTAGAAGTATTTAATGTTACTATTTTTATATTCACCAATAAAAAAATTAGCAAGAAAACTCGAAATTTATAATTTTTCTAAAAAGATTACTAGTGTTTAAAAAAACTTTAAACTTTTACGATTGGTAACTAGAACAACTTTAAGACTATCAGAAAAGTTTACAAAAATTATTTGGTTGTAAATGAAGCTGATATTGTAGAATGAAATGAAAAACGCTAAATACTTAAAAATACAATCAAATTATGTTTTTAGAATAACATCAAACTTCAATGATTCTGTTAAAGAGTGTTGAATTTTTATACTAAAAACAACTTTAATTGCAATAAATAATCATTTAGTCTACCTATTAATTGAAAATTAAAAGATGCCAATGTTTTGAAAACTCTAAATTTTCACGATTTGTAACCAAACCAAGTTTAAGACTACCAAAAAAATTTATGAAAATGATTTGGCTGTAAATAAAACTCATAAAATAGAAAGAAATGAAAAACGTTAAATGATTTATTACAAATACAATCAGCCTTTAACAAGATGTTTTTAGAATAGCATCAAAATTTAATGATTCTTTCAAAGAATATTGAATTTTTATTCCATTACCACAAAAATCATTTACACTACTTAATTAATCAAAAGGATTTATAGCTAGGAGTGTTTAATAAAACTATCTTTAGAAAAAATTAGCAAGGAAATGATAAAATTGCATAAAATTCTATGCAATTTGTCATAGACTTTGTTGCCTGTCATCTAATGATCGCTGTCTAAAAAGCTAACGATTATTTCTATATGCAATTATTGAACGACGTATGAAAAATCAATAATTTGCGCGCAGACGATGGTGCAAAAAACGAGTGCAAACTGCATACGCATCAAACGTGATCTTGAATTTCCTGCATACGTTACAAAAAGCATTTATAACGAATGGTAATAATGATAATGACGATGATGATGTTTGATGAAAACGTATAGATATAGCCTATAGTCGTAATGCTGTTGGAAGACGAAGAAGAAGAAGAAGAAAAAAAAGGCAACAACGACATGAAGTTTGATAGGTTGATGGTTGTTGCGATGATGGTTCGTTTGTCCGTGCGCTGGCTGGCTGGCTCGCACGCTCGATGCCCGCTGCATATACGTACATGTTGGCAATGAGAAATCGACGTTGTTGCACTCGTTGTTGCTGTTGCTGTTGTTGTTGTTGTTGTCTCATTGCACCTGCATCGCAAGAAGCCACGATGCTTCTTTGTTTTCATCCGGTTCTTCAGCGCGTCCTTGACCACCCCAACTGAACTTGCGCGCCGCTTCCATGGGAGATATAAAAGGATGGCACAACGTCGTAGGGATTATCAGAAGTCTTCAGTGCTTCCAAAGTTCAAAGACAATTTTACAAACATGTTCAGATTGGTAAGTCATCTTTGCATTTATATTTTGCTGTTTTCTAGAAATATCTGTCTTTGGAATAGTTTACCTGCAATTTTGCAATATGGTAGACTTTCCAAATTTAGAATTTTCTCTAATATAATGTATTTTGTTCTCTGGTGAAAATATTCGTTTTTGGCATAACTTGAATTGTAGCAAACCTGTATATATCAAATAAATTTGATTAATAATATTAAATGTTTAATAATTTTACAAATCCCAGTTTAATCTTCAATTTTGCAACATGGTAGGCTTTTCAAATTTAGACTTTTCTCTAATATAATGTATTTTGTTCTCTGATGGAGATATTTGTCTTTGGCATAATTATGCATTATTGCAAACTCCCAAAATTTATATTTTTTCATAATATCTGTATATATCAAGCAAATTTAGTTAATAACATTAAATGTTTAATAGTTTTATAAATCCCAGTTTTACTTGCAATTTTCCAACATAGTAGGCTTTTCAAATGAACATTTTACTCAAAAATAGTTTTTTCTCTGGTAAAGATATTTGCCTTTGGTATAATTTTGTATCAAGGGGAACTCTGCAAATTTATATTTATTTAATAATGTCTGTATATATCAACTTAATTTAGCTAATAATAGAAAATATTTACTAATTTTGTAAACCTAAATATTTTCTCTAATACACTAATTCTTTGATGGACATATTTGTCTTTGGCATAATTTTCCATCATGGTAAACTCACCAAATTTATATTTTCCAATAAGGTGTATATATATCAAGCCAATTTGCTTAATAATATTAAATAATTAATAATTTTACAAATCCCAATTAAATCTAAACATAGTGGATAGTTTTGGACGTATTAGATTGTCATGGTATGTCATAAAATTGAATATTAACAAACACAAAAACATGTCTTAAGTTTTGTTAGGTGTTATTAATAAAATTTCTAACTTTGTAATTTTATTTTACAGTTCGTTTTCGCTATGTTGATGGCATTCGCCGCGTCAGCCCCGGCCCCAGCGCCGAAACCGGGCTACCTGGCACCGCTAGCAACCGCTCCGCTCACCTACAGCGCCCCGTTGACGTACACCTACCCATTGAGCTACAGCACCCAATATCAGGCCCAATACGCGCCGGCCTACTACAAGAGCTACTATGCGGCGGCACCGCTCGCCTACCAATATCCGGCCGCATACTACTTGTAAACTGTACGACAACCATCCAACAAACATCAAATGCGACAATAACATCGAAATTATAATGTAGTAGGATTGTAACGCGGGACGACTTTTCTGGTAACTCAGCAAGATTTCGAACATTGGAACATGTATTTTTTACTTAAATATATGCACAAATCATTCATCCATCATCAGGACGCTCAAATAAAATAGTTTTTCTACAAACGCACAAAAAAAATCATGTAATTCAATGCATTTTTTTTTCATACTAATACCTATTTTTTTAATTATCATAATCATTAACGCACATCATACATAATACGTACAGATAAAAAAAAATTATAAAATAGAAAAAACTAAAAAGATGATAAATAAATAAATGTCTTGTGTGAAAAATTTTCGTGTTTTATTTGTTCTGCGTAATAATATTCCAGTTAAATCAACTTTTTCCAATTTTGCAACATGATATATGCATTTAAAATATATAGATTTTTCTCTAAAATATTTTGTACTCCGGCCGAGATATTTGTCTTTGGTATAATTTGGCATCATGGTAAACTTTTCAAATTTATAGTTTTTCGATAATTTCTGTATATATATCAACTTAATTTAGTTAATAATATTAAATCTTTGATAATTTTGCAAATGTAAAAACGTTTGTGTTTTATTTGTTCTGCGCTTTAATATGCCAGCTAAATTAATTTTTTCCTATAATTTATTCATTATAATATTTGTTTCATTCATTCATACACATTTTAATTAAAAAATGTAGTTAATAGTATTAAATGTTTAATAGTTTTACAAATCCCATGTTTTACATGCAATTTTGCAACATGATAGACATTTCAAATTTAGATTTTTCTCTAAAATGTCTTTGTTATAAGTTTGCATCATGGTAAACTCTCCAAATTTATATCTTTCAATAATGTCTGTAAATATATCAACTAAATTTAGTTAATAATATAAAATATGTGATCATTTTGCAAACCTCAATATTTTCTCTAATATACCTATTTTATTTTCTGCAGCAGATATTTGTCTTTGGTATAATTTTATTGGTATAATATTATGCATCATGGCAAACTCTCGAAACTTATATTTTCCCACAATATATGGATATATCAAGCCAATTTAGTTATATTAAATATTTAATAATTTTGCAAATCCCAATTAAATTTAAACATATTGGATAGTTTTGGACGTATTAGATTGTCATGGTATGTCATAAAATTGAATATTTACAAAAACATTATAAAATAGAAAAAACTAAAAATATGATAAATAAATATCTTTGTTTAATTCTCTAATATACCTAATTTTATTCATTGGTGGAAATATTTGTCTTTTGTATAACTTTGCATCATTGTAAACTCTTCAAATTTATATTTTCCAAAATTGCAAATTCTAACTAAATCTAAACATATTAGATAGTTTTGGACGTATTAGATTGTCATGGTATGTCATTAGCAAAAATTTATATAAAATAGTAGAAACTAAAAAAATGACGTTCGTGTTTTATTTGTTCTGCGCATTAATATTCATCAAATAAACGTTTTCCTCCAATTTATTCTTTATATTATTTGTTTCATTCATTCATACACATTTTAATTAAAAAAATTCACGTTACAAAAGACGCTCAATATTTATAAACTAACGCTGAAGGCAACGCGCTTCATATCTATAGGCAACCTTGTTTACATAATATAATGAATAAGCAAGTTTATAATAGAGCAGCGAAAATAAAAAAAAACACTTTCATATATTAGATTGCATTATGTTAATTAAACAAGCAATGCATTTTTCTTTTCATAATTGAATATTCAAAGCGTGTTATTGTTATACATGTATATCAATTATTGGCAAACTTGGCGCATTTCATTTATATTCCAAAAATGTATTTTTCGAGTGAGTAATAAATTGAATTTTATTTTTGGCGGAGAAAGGGTGAGTGGTGGCGATTAATTGCACTATAAATACAGATTTTGATTTTGGTTGAAGCATCAGTTGATTTAGATCCATCAAAATGTATAAAACAGTAAGTAGAAGAAAAATTATTATCTCATAAATTATTTAAAATATTAACTTTAAAATACTTTTCATAAGATTAAAAAAAATTAAAACCAATTATGAATTTGTATTTTCCTTTTAGTTCATCGTCTTGTTCGCGATTGTCGGTTGCGCGCTGAGCGCCCCCGAACCGGAGCCAAGCGTAGTTGGCGCTCCGTTGGCGGCGGCAGTGGTGGCGCCACCGTCAGTCGTAGCAGCGCAGAGTTCGCAGGTGTTCGCTCGCAACTACAACGGTTTCGTTGCCGCCGCCGCCGCAGCACCGGTGGTAGCTGCACCCTACATCCGACCGCACGCCGCAACATCGCTGTACGGTCATCATCACGCTCATGCCGCTCCTCTGGTGGCGGCGGCAGCACCGGCAGCAGCATTCCACGCACACGCTGCAGCTTACTACAATCCCTACAATCCGTACTATGCTACAACAGGTGCCTACCACGTTTCGCCATCTACCTATCTCTATTAGAAGCTGATTAAAAATGTAAATTGTACATAAAATTTATTTAATCAATAAATATTGCATATAAATAATCCAGTTCATTGTATTATATTTCATTTATCGCATTTCAAATAATGTGAAGCTACTTTATTACTAGGACTCTAGTTACAAAATTAAAAAAAAAAATTGTCTCGAAATTGCGTGTTATGCTCGAAAGTAATAAAAAATGTCCAGTCTTGCAAATGAACACATTTTTAATTAATCTTATATGTAGTGTAACTAATAAAACATCTTCTAATATTCTGATTGATAAAATTCAGCGTAATAATTCATCTAAGACTCAAAAAAAACAAGCCTATGAAAGAAAATCAAGAATTCAACTGTGGAAAACAATTTTCAAAGATTATAAACTAAAAGTTTTTTAGTCTAGCTTTGGAATTTAATAATACAATATAAAAGGTTATTGCTTAAAACAACTGATTAATAATACGTCTTACTGTCCGCAATATACAATAAATAAAAATTTTAATAAGATCTGCAATGAGATTTAATTATTGTATAAAAATACTAACTAATAATGAATTTATAAATATTCATATTTTATAATCTGTGATTAGGATTATAAATTTTTAGTGTTATTAATAGTGAAATTAAAATGAACTTTTTATGCAAATCAACAAGTTGATTATGTTACAAAATGGTACAAACTTTCATATAAGCCATATTAAAATCATCTTGCTCTTGATGGAAAAAATATCTTCTGATTGATAAAAATTCAGCATAATAATTGATACAAGACTCGAAAAAAGAAGTTTATCCACAAAAATTTGACTGTTCACATGTAAAATCTTTGTTCATTGATTAGATTACTTTATTCCATGAAGTGGAAAACGATTTTCAGAGGTTTTAAACTAAAAGTTTTTTAGTTTACTTTTCCAATTGAATTTAATGTTTAAAATAACTGCTTGAAAATTAAAATTAAGTACGGCCAATTAAAATCTGCAGTGAGATTTAATTATTGTATAAAAATACTGAGTATAACGAATTTATAAATATTTATATTTTATAATCTGTGATTAGGATTATAAATTTTTAGTGTTATTGATAGTGAAATTAAAATGAACTTCTTATGCAAATTAACAAGTTGCTTATTATGAAATGATTCAAACTATAATTTCATATAAAGAAAAAAAACGATGCGATTAAAACACCTATAATTAGCATCAATTGAAATGCAAAACGATAAAAATAGAATTATTTCATTGTGGAGATAATATATGGCAAAAAAGAGAAAGAGAGAGAGAAAAGATATTAGATATTAATAGTTTATGCGAATGTTGCTCCTATAAATAAGATTATCAATGCAAATTTATTTAATTATATGGCTTTATTCTAACTGTTTTTTACTAGTTGAACGAACATTGAATGTTTTTGCATAAAAATTGCTTAATTAATAACTTTAATGTTTATATAATATTTCAGTAACACTATGTTCATGCCATAAATACATGAAACATTGAATTTTATGATTATGTTTGTGTAAAATGTTTGGTGCATCAATATTCAAATAAAAATTTTTAGTTAAAAATATTAAAGCTAAAAAGAATCTCAAAAAATTTAAAAACTGTATTATCTGTAAAGTGTGGAAATGTAATGTTAGTTGATTTTTCACTTTCGCTTTTCTTAAAAAAATGCCTTTTAATATAAAATGATTATATGTTTATGCGTTTTACTTAAAAATCTCTTAAAGATAAAAGTACATATTAGAATGCATAAAAAATCTACGCAATTCGACAATCCACGATCGCAGTATGATATGATTGTGATATAGATGTAGGCAATTTGTTTCAAAATTTTATGACAAATAGGGCAAGTGGAAATTGTTTACTTTTAGCTTCGCATACACAGTACACTACTAAGCCCCATCACGCAATCCTAATTTAGTTAAAGCCATGTATACCAAGACAAAGTTTTGATATAGGTATCTTGATATACTGCCGTCCTAACTTAAAAAGCAAAAACTCCAGTCAGGTGAATTTTGAGAAAACGTAGTTTTAAGTTCAAGGTGCCAATACAGACATACTGCAAAATGTGTATAATGTAACGCTTTTGCAGTGATTATATTGATTTCTAACATTGTAAGCCAACTGGTCAATTCATAATGGACTTAATACATAAATAAACTAAAAAAAAACAAAGCAGTGGAGTTACTGGCTTTTAGATAAAAATGGTAGTGTAAGTTAGTTATCAATTCAAATGAAAAATTGTAATTCTTCCTATTTATTATTATTACTCTATCACTAATTAACTAAAAACGTTCACTTATATATCCCATGATTTTCTAATAAGCCTCTCAATTACTGAAAATGTAATGTTTAATTCAAATTAACGCATTGTTTATATATCAAAAAAATATTTATTTATTGTATTGTACATTCTTATAAAACCAAGAATTGAGCAGCTAGTAAATGTGAGCAGATGGCGCTACATGGTAGTGTCCTACTCCGGGAAAATACGGATTGTAGTAGGCGGCATGTGCGTGGAGAGCTGGTGCTGCCGCGAGCAAAGGTGCAGCGTGAGGGTGAAAAGCATGCGGCGCTATCAATGGGGCGTGATGTCTGACGAGTGGCGCAGCTACCACCGGTGGCGGCGCAACAAAACCGTTGTAGTTGCGAGCGAACACCTGGGAACTCTGCGCTGTTACGACGCCATGCGGCGCGACTGCCACTGGAGCGGCAAATACGCCCGGTTCAGGTTTGGGTTCGGCTAACGTGCAACCGATGAACGCCAACACAACAACAATCTGCAAAAATATTGCATTATAAATTAATTTTTAAATTAATGACATGATATTGTACTTACAGTCTTGTACATGTTTATAATACTTGTAAGAAATGAATGTATGCCAATTTGAAACCCCAAACGCTATATATACCTACCTGCATTTAAAAGTAAACAAACTCCTACTCTAATTAGAAATTATTATATAACAAAGTAATAAATCACCGAAAATTTTTACTTGCAATCAATAATACAATCACGTTTGATTAAAATTGCAACACCAAAAAAATGTAACAAACGCCAAGAACGCAAATATACCTACAGAGTCAATTGCTCTTCATTACATTAAATATATTAATAATCAATTAAGCAATTTGCATCTAACTTAATTTTCTAATTAGAAATTACCTATTATGCAGTGAAGCAGCAATAAATCGCCGAAAATTTCTAATTACTATCAATATAACAATCACAACAAAAGCTAGAAATGCAAAAATATAGAATCATGATTTTTTGTTTTCAATGAAAAAGATTTGATACGAATACAATTATTAATAAAAAAATTTACACATTTTCCAGTTTAAAATTATTACGTCATGAATTGATTTTTAAATCACCAAAAATTTCTATTTGCTATCAATAAAACAATCACGTTTGACAAAAATTACAACACAAAAAAACGTAGCAAATGCAAATAAGGAATTGTTCAAAGTTATAGCTAATCTTCTATTCACTAAAGTAGTGTAAATAGGAAAACTATATCTCAATTAATACTTACGAAAATAAAATTAATTAAACACTTGTACTAAAATTATCCAAAGTTTTTTTCTTTCTGACAAATAAATAATATCAAAACATTTACCAATGTATCAATCTCGAAAAACCGAAAATCAATAGGTCTACCTAAGACTATCAATGACTGCAAATACCGCAAAAATCTATATAAAATGCGCTTTTTTAAACACAAATCATATTTTTGAGTGATAATAAAGCAGATAAAAAGTTAAACTAAAATAAATTACGGTACATACATAAAATAACAAGATGATATAATGGGAGTTAATAGTTAGTTTGCAATAAACTTAATTTTTCTTTATAAGTGATGAAAGTATCTAAGTATTACGTAGTTATGTGGGCTAAAAAATCTCAAAAAAATCTATTCGCCATCGATGAACAGCTCTCGTTTCATAAAAACTTCAATACAGAACAATGTAATAAAAGCAAAGAATACAAAATGTAAAAATCATACTACATTCTAATTTTAAGGCATTACCTAAATCATAAAAAATTTCAATGCATCTTTAATAAAGCAAATACTTTTGATTGAAATTATAACACAGGAAATATAATAATGAAAAGTCTATATTCTAGTAAAAACATAATACAAAAATTAAATAAATTTTTTTTGCAACTTTCACGATGACTTACGTTGGCAACTATCGCCGCCACCGACTCCACCCTCGCCAATGCGACATCGTCGACGGCGGCCATCACCGCCTCCGCCTCATAAAAGGCAAAAAGTCCGAGTAAGAAACCAGCAGCCGACCGCCGATATGGTAAATGTAAATAACAATGCAAAATTGTTACTGTTGTTGTTATTCACGCTAAAACTTCGATTCACTAATAAATAATACCAAATACACCAAAAACATAACCTAAAAATAAAAATAAAATAAAAAATGTGCGTATAACAAAATAAAAATAAAAATACAATAAATCTTCTAACATCAAAATAAAAACTACACAACAAAACATTATTATACAAATAACACACAACTTAATGTCCCGTGAATGTGTCTATATGTTAATTTATCTATTTATTTATTTATTTAAATGTTAAAAGTAGAAAATTTTGAAAAAACCGACGTATAGCACTGAAGATGGCCATTTAATACCGAAACTAGTTTGCTATAAAAATAAAAATAAATATTATGCTAAAGTACTAAACTCATTATTAAATAACACAGAAGCATAAAAGCAAAATGGATCATATAATACAAAAATGTTTAAAGTATTAAATTATAAAACATTTCAATTCACTATCAATAAAGCAAATATGCTTGACTAAAATTCAGTACAAAAAATTGCATTGTAACAATCAAGACTCATAAAAGATTTCTGTTCTACTAAAACAATTCAATATGGAAATTAGCACAATTAATTAATTTAATTTGCACCCCGCATATATTATTATTTTCATCGATGCGTTGATTGATATGCATATACACCACCGCGAAATAATGAAAATTATCACGCATGCGACATGTGAAAGTGTCCGGGCGACAAAAACGTGCGCGCACGTCGCGCTAAATGAAAAAATTATTATTATTTTTTTTTCAATCTAAACATTACCAATTATAGGATGTAAATTTCACCCAAAAAAAAATATCGCACCAAATTCAATTGCCACCTCCATCGCCACAAAATTTTCGCTTTTTTCGAATTATATCACACGTCGCTGTATATAAATCAAAGCGCCGCGTATCGTAAGAAAGTCAATTTCGGTGGTTATCATAGTTTAGTTCGCAATGTTTACAATAGTACGTATTCAAAGTAATTAAGTGGAATAGTAGTGTTTAATAACATTGGATTAAATTATTACTTATTTAGTGTAAATTTATTCGAATTTTATTGAAAATTTTTAATTATTTTGATTAAAGTAACTTAAATTCTATAAAAGTTTTGCTCAATAGATAATTTTATTGTAAAATATTGCAGTATGACTAATTAATACTTAAATTATTGTCAGAATAATAATGTTTAATAACATTAGTTGTTGAATGTAAAATTTCTTCCAAATTCAATAATTATTGCAATTTTTAAGCATTTTTTTAAATATTTTTTATTATTTTAAATTAACTGATTCAAAATCTACATAAATTTTACTCATTTAACGTAAAATTTCTTCTCAAAGCAAAAATTACTACAATTTTGATGCATTTTTGACACATTTTTAATTATTTCGATTAAAGTAACTTAAATTTTATAAAAAAATGGTTAATATCTAATTTTATTGTAAAATATTGCAACAAGTTTAATTAGATTAATATTATTTTCAGAATAATTGGGTTTAATAACATTGGTTTATATAATTACAACTCGTAAAATGTAAAATTTCTTCACAAAATTGATAATTATTGCAATTTTTAACTATTTGTCAAAATATTTCTTATTATTTTGAATAATCAGGCATAAAATCTACATATTTTTTTCCCATTTAGCGTAAAATCTCTTTTCAAAGGAAAAATTATTGCATCTTTTAAATAATTTTTATTTTTCTGATAAAATGTATAAAAATTTCAGTTAATATACAAACTAATTGTAAAAATTTGTAACATAATTAATCAACACATTATTTTCAGAATAATAGTGCTTAATATTTAATCATTTAACGTAAAAGTTTGTTTAAATCCAAAATTTTTTTGAAGACTTTTTTATTTTAATTCAATAACATAAAATTAAGTAAAAAAATATATTGTAAAATTTTGCAAAATGATTAATTAAAATCTATTTTATTTTCAGAGTACAATTTTGTTCAGCTTAGCAATTACCTGCGTCAGTGCTGGATTGATACCAGTTCCATCGCATTACGTAAAATATCGCCCATTGAATGCACCACCACACGCCACCTCAATCAGCATCTTCAAGCAGTACCCGCGCCATAGAGTGTTAGCGCCTGTACCAACCCTAGTACCTCCCAGACCTACAGTTGGCGTAGTACATGCAACACCCGTAGCGCCTCCTGTAGTGCACGCTCATCCGGTCGTACCACACGTCCATGCCGCCCCAGCGCCGCCGCCAGCTGTCATACCGCATGTGCACACCGGCGTCGTGACACACATCCACGCACCGGCTGATGTCTTCCCGCATTTACACGGTGTGATTCCAAATGCGGCGCCTCTGGTTCCACATGTACATGCTCTACCTGCACCGGCAGTACCTCATGTTCATGCCCTACCTGCACCGATAGTGCCACATGTGCATGCCTTGCCGCCGCCTGTGGTACCACATGTACATGCCGTACCGACACCGGTCGTACCGCATGTGCACGCCGTACCTCCAGTATTCCATTCCCACGTACATGGTGTGCCGCATTTGCATGCCGCACCCCTTCTGCCACACATTCATCCATCGCCGGTGCTGGAAGGACTGCCGCATGTGCCCGGCGTTGGTGAGATCGTGCCGCATCCGGAATTGACGCAAGCGTACGTTAAGGGGTACGATGAGGAGCCGATTGATGGTGATTACTAAGCCGACCATGCACCTTGTTCCATTTTTTTTGTATAATACCTACTTGTTTTCATATGACGATGTAATATAAATGTTATTATGTTTATAATAAATATTAATATTTTTCTAAAAAGTTGAGTTTAATAGAATTTTTATTTTCACAATCCAATTTTGTATAGCATTGCAATCAGCTGTAATAGATCGCAATCTGTAGGAGGGTGGTCTGAAAAGTTTTGAACTTTATTATCATTTTTATGTTTCTCATATTTTTACAATATTTCTCTATATGGCTGTTCTTGTTCACAATTTTTTGCGTTCTCTTCATGATTAATTAGCGTTTTTTGCATTTTTTCATGGATTTAGCTTCTTTCCATTTTTTGTAGTTTTTGTGCAAATTCTTGCGCCATTTAGCCCCATTGCATTTGTTTTTTGTAGCAAATTATAATACATGACAATGGAAATAAAATGGAGCGAAAAAAAACAAGAAAAATGCGAACAACGCAAGAAAAGATAAAAAACATGCAAAAAGCAATAAATAATATTGAAATACATAAAAAAGTGGAGCAAGCAAAAAAAACGGAAAAAACTCAATAAAAATTGGAAATCTTAAAATATTGAGAATGTGCAAAATTTTTAAGACTATCCACGTATCTTCAAGCACAACTTGCGCCTAGAACCAAAAATTGCACCTCCCATATCAACCCTTTAGTGCATTTTTATAGTAATTGATGATTTTCTAAAATTTATGCATATTATATCTAGATAGAACAATTAATTGCTTTTAAAGCCTCCATAAAATATTTTAAATGGCAATTGTTATTTTTTATGTTATTTTCTAGGAAAATATAATTATATTAATTGTTTTCTTACCAACATTGTTATTACAACGTTTTCATAGTATTTTCCAAAAAAAATATTTATCAAGGATGTAATGATGATTGAATATAGTTGTTTAAATACGAATCAATAAAAATACTTGGAAATTTATAGATAAATATTGTATTATTGAGAAACAATGAATTTTTGAAACTGTTATTTGCTTTAGTGGCGCAAACAATATTTAGCGATAAATCAAAACGGCACATAAATGGCAATAAACGTGCCAATATAACAATTTTCGCCTTTCCATAAAGAGACACTTCTACGTATACAGATGGAATGCGAATAGCCGCCGGTTATATATTGAAAGTAAACGTTTCAATCAAAACTAAAAAGCGCAAGTTGTATTAGATGCAATATTGTCTCATATAAATAATTAATAGTTACGATTGGCATCAATGAACATTTTCATATATGCGTTATTTATTAAACTTGCAACTAGATAGATTCACTTTTATAAGTGGTACATTGATATTGCAAAACACTCCCTAACAAATAAATCTGAACATTAGTGTATCTTACACGTAAACTGCAAGCAAATGCAATAAAAGTATTAATCAAAAGAAACGAATTCATTTAATAAACAGCTTAACACTCGAAGAATGAGCCATTCTTATGCCAAAAATTCAATAAGGCAATGCCAGTTTGCTAGGTGACTAAATTGATTTGTTACCGAGTGTATATTAACGTAAGTATTGTAAAAACCTAGAAAATAACACATTTTTCAGAAAAACTTCAAAAGCAATATAAGGTATTCAGAATTATAAGAACAAACTTATCAAACTGAAATGTTGATAAAAACGCTAATTAAACACATTAATAAAATGTGTACTTTGTCAATAACTTGACTGGTTTTCATGTCACCTAATTAATTTAGTGTTCTGATTTCTTTGAATTTCTTTGTTTGGATTGTTTGCATTTTTCGATAGTAGATTTAAATTGTTTACCAGAAAACAACTAACCTTACAAATTGAAATATGAAAAAAATGATAAATTTTTATTGTAGCGCTTTTATTTAAATGTATTTTACTAAATAAAGTGCAGCGGGTAGATTGGAACTATGCCGAGAGCAACTTAACATAAAAAAATGAAAACATTTTTCATTTAGTGTCTCATCTCATGATAATATAATAACGATACAATCAGTGGATAAATAAATTCTCTCAATAAATATACTGACTGATCTTTCTAGACAATTTTGAGAGCAGTTTGGTCTTAAGAGAAGATTCCTTATCGGATAACCTACTTACAATTAGTCATCTATACAAGTGTAATGTTTGAATCTTTTCTATGTGTTATAAATAAAACAAACCGTATATGAAACATAAACAAACTAAGAACTTAAATAACTCAGATAATTGATAGATATATAAAGAATTTTATACGCAACTTAAACAGATTAATACTTCTCTTGTTATAAATAATTTGACTAAAAAGTTGATTATATAATTAATCAATTTCTGAATGGATGTAGTAGCTTATTCAATCGGCTGCAATACTCGTAATTAAAATTCACTGCCGAAAAAAATGGAACCGAACGTGTAATTGCATTGGTATGTGCGCGGAAAGCGAATCACCCGCACCAAATATGAGCAAGAATCGAATCGAATATTAGAAACTTCGTTTATTGAGAATCACGTCGCGCGTTCGGCTACATAATAATGATAATGAATTGACCAACAACAACACATCAATGAACGAAACAATTGTTACACACCACCCTCTTTCAAGTGCCATGGTATAAAAATGCGATTCAAATCGTCAAGTGTCATCAGTTGTATCACAACCAATCGAAACCAAATCAACTACAATGGCAATCAAATTCGTAAGTGCTTATAATTAATTATAGTGTGTATTAATTAATAATGTTTATTTTTTAGATTATCAGCTTCTTTGCGTTTGTCGCTTGTGCTTCGGCCGCCGTTTATCCGGCGCTGCCAGTCGCTCATGCCGCCGCCTACGTTGCACCGTACGCCAGCACCTACAACGCACACGTCGTCAATCATGCGATTGCCGCTCCGGTTGCCGCGCCGATCGTCGCCGCACCAGCCGCCTATGCTGCCTATCCGCACTATCCACACTACCCGCACTACGCCGAACCGTTCGTGGTTGCCAAGTAAAGCAACGCATTACTTACTCTTACATAATGTGTACTATATGTATAAATATTTGTAATGAATAAACAGGATTTTTACAAACATAATAATGTGTAGTCTATTATAAAAATAGTGTTCTACCAGCTTATTGGTATATAAATAAATTATTGAGCGATAAAGAAAACAACTAAGTTAATGACAAGGGTGGAAAACCTATTTTATGATATGGGCCAACGAAAAGACTTAAATTTACTAAAAATTTGGCTAAAAATATAAAAAACCTAGAACATTTTTAAGAAAAACTCACAAAAGTAATTCGGAAAATCTAAAAATCTGATTGAAAAATGATAGATTTAATTTTTTTCTATACTTGTTGCATTTTAATTTCTGATTTGCTTTTTTGTCAAATACTTTATGAATATTTTCCTAAATTTTGTAAAAAAAACACATATGTTTTTGATTTATACAATAATTTCTACAAATTATACATTTTTGTACTATTTTTATGTGAGCTATATGGAAAATTATCGACCATAGGTTGATTTACATTAGAGGTAGGCACACTTTTTCATGTTGCGGCCTAAAATTTAATTAAACAATGCCCAAATTTAGAACGTTTTGCTGGGAAACACAAACACAAAATTACTTCAAAAATCTAAAATTTATCTAAAATGTGCTAAATTTAATCATTTTAGGACCTTTTTATAAAAATTCCGCATTTTCCGTATTTAATTTTTGCTTTTTTATTTCAAATTTCCTCAATATTTTTCCAAATGTTGGTAAAAATATATACATTTCAAAAATTTTATTGAAAAAAAGAACAAAAATCGCACAAAATATTGTCATATAGTTTGAGAGCCACAAATAGCCCGCCAGAGATTGGCACATTACTCGTATTACTCGAAGTCATTGGAGATTGCCAAGTACAGCAAAATATTACCTATCTAATGTACAGTATGTGCATGTATAAAAATTA
>JARJDW010018490.1:0-13562 GCA_030264715.1 Adinopsis sp. GC000173 | reverse complement strand
AGATCAGTGCGTGAAAGCGATGGGATTGTTTGTTTTGCCAAACTATAGAGGTGATGGTGTTGGAGAAGAAATATTAAAAGCAAGGTAGTACATACATTAATCATAACACTATTACACACAAAATATATCTATCTACTAAAATTTTTAGGGAATTTATATGCAGGAAAATTAATTGTCGTGTATCAGCAACTGCATTTACTTCCTTCATATCACAAAAACAAGCATATCGTGCAGGATTTACGGACTTTTCGGAGATCGATTACGTGGAGATGGGTGAAAAGCATCCTGAATTGGCACTACCCGGCATTGAGACGCATACGAAAACACTAAAATTAATGTGTCAAAGTTATTTCTAAAAATAATATTTTAAAATTTGTTAAATATTATCTAAGAATGATAGGAAAATGGTTTAATAGATATATTAAAGCACTAATCATAGTTGTTTATTGATTATAACGTTGGTCTTGTCCTTGGTAAATTAATAAGTATATCCCCCTTTTGAAAAGTATTGATGGATGGAGAAAAAAAAACAAGAATTATAAAAAATCGAAAGACTCCATCTTATTTATAATTGCACAATTACTGAAACTGGAAGAAATATTAAATAATTTACTTGAATATTCAAATTATTTATTTATTTATTGATAGTTTGTTGATAATTCCACCTTAATTATTTCGCCAAAATCAAAATAAACATGTTCGCCTAGTTACTTTCCCAAAAAACAAAACAAAACTAAACAAAAAGAACCGAACTAAATCATTACAAAATTCTTTCGCAAGTAATCAAAAAAGCTTAACATTAACAATTTGTTAAATTATGATATGTAGAAAATTATCTAATTAATAAGCACCATCAGTTTACCATAGCTATGTTCAATCCACCAAAAATATTTTTATCATAATTTTACAAATAGCTCCATTTTTGGTTGGTAGAAAGTTTGTTAACGATTGGTTTGTTTTTGCTAAATCGAATACAGCTAACATTCAACGAAACAAAATCCTTTGAATTGAATATTCCAAAATAAAATGTCAATTGAATAACAAATATTTTGATTATATTTTTAGTTTAGATATTGGTTAATCAAAACACTCATTAATTATTATTAATATTATTATGTTATTATAGCTGCGTCATTATCGAGAAAACATTTTATATAAAATTCATAATTTTTAAAAAAATCATTTTCTTATAAGACACACTCTTACTTTTGATAGTTATGATAGTATAATAAATATAGAATAGATCGAATTCGTTCTTCTTACTTAGTTAAAAAATGTTTTCTCCGAAATATTTACCGATTAAGTTTAGTAAAATAAATAAATATACGTTTAAAAAAAATACGAAAATGGTTTTAATCGGTAAATTAAATATGTATATAAGATATTTCAAAACTAGCATTTTATTGATCGCTATTAATACATTTTTTTTGTAATAAATGCAACGCTAAACATCTAATAAATGCACTTCGTTATTTACTTTTTTTTATCTATAACGCTGCAAGCGTAAAATGCGAAGTAAAAATTAGATCAAGTTCACTTTTTGCTGCTTTGATAACTAAATTAACGATCAACGTTACGCTAATTTTGAATGGTTATCTAAACATATTACAATTCAATTATTGTATGTTATTTTAATACGTAATCTATTTACTATGCCCATATGGAAGTGTACAAAGGCATTTAAATTATATTAATATTTACAAATACAAATACATTTAACGCAAAAACAATGGTGCTTTTGATTACATTGTGCATAAGACGAGAAGCAAGAATAATTAGTAATGCATGCCTAATTCTATCACATTTGTTGTTATTTTGAGTATTTTTATCATTTATTATTATTTAGTTATAAATATGAGTGGACACATACACACTCTGACTAGAATTGTTTCAAAATAAATCACATCTTTCATAAATATTTACAATAATAATATCAGAATGTAAAATTAATGTATAATCAATAATAAATTTTCATAAATAAATAAATTAATTTAAAAACTGCATGTGCGACCATGAGTTCTGTAATTTATGGTATGTATCTACACATCTTATACTTACTCTATCATCTTCCGAGATTGTACTTAATGGAAAACTCTCCCCCTGCAATATAACAATAAATTATTGAACCGAATAGCAATAGCTTATTTTTAAAGTAGACTTTACTAATGGTATATATTCGTGCCGATAAAATTTTGTCAGTTTATTATATATAACATGCGATATACAGATCTAAGTACGTTTTCAGTCTAAGAAACTGTAAATGATGTCATTAGTTCATTGTTCTCAAAACCTGCGCTAAGATAAATTTTGATTTAAAATAAATGTCATCTTTACTATTGTAGAAATATTCGCACGGAATATAAATGCGTGCAAACATATCTAAGATTATTATATATCTTTCAAGGTTTATTATAAAATTGATAAAAACTTGTATAGTAACAAGACTTCAAGGATTAATATTTTATAATTGCTTACTTGACAAATAAAAAATGTAACATTATTTTTTCTAGTAATAGTAGTATTTAAACTCAAATTATTCAATTATATCATTAAATCAGATATAAAAATGTAAGATCGGCGCAAAATAAACTTACCTCATTATGATAACACCAAAGCATTTCAAATGTAGCAATAAAATTCTCCAGTTCATTGTTCGTTGCAAAATATAATATCCAATCGCCACTAGATTCTTGCATCTCTCTACATGATACATGCGAATTCCTTCAAAATAAACGAAAAGTATTAAGATAGAATACAATCATTACAAGACAATAAACTTACCAAAATCCACCAACTTTGTTCAGCCGATGGTAATCTAAATGAAACAACGTCCGCGATGCAGGCGCACGACAAAGCTTGCGTCCCTTTAATCGGATCGTGTTCGCCCAATTTCGATTGTACAATATTGCAAGGAAATGCTTCTCGTACAGTCAGAATATGTTCGTTTGTCATCAACAAACTGCAGGATTGCGTTAATAGCTAGTCTTTATTATTATAGGTCTGGAAATATTGTAATTCGTAAAATACAAAGTAAATTTTGTTGTTGCAATGTATACTTACACCACTCGCCGCATGAACTAACGCTTGCAACCAATCGCTTGCAACATATTCATCAGGAGCGGCTAAGTGTAGATTTTGTCCATCAATAATTAGCTGGAAAGTATGTGGATGGGGACAGTTGTATACACGCGGCGCGTCTTGACATGATCCATTTATCAACGGCAAAACTCGCATTGGTACAGGATGGGATAGAGACGATAATATGTACAAAACACCAGCCCTAATTCATACATAAATCATAATAAATTAGAAACGATATCAGATTATTGACAATCGTACCGGGCAACTCATTGCATATAAATAACTTAATTCTAATAACTAACGACTATATAGTTATTTTTATTATTATATATTTTCGTAATATTTTTTTACTTAATGTCTTAATGTAATATTGATTGTAATATAAAGTATTCGTAAAAGAACATCCCACAACAAATGAAATATATAGTACTGTATAACATTTTTTTATAAACAAAGTAAAAAGTAAAGTGAATATTCATTTTGTGTAGGTACAGATATCCAACCTAAACCAATATATGTTGGTTCCTACACTGTGGGACACCTCTGGGGCAACTATACTTTATAGCAATAAAGATGTACAAATCGTCTAGTGATTCTTTAATTTTACACTATATAACAGAGTTTCCCAACGATTTTGTTCACTGGCCCACAAAACATCTCTATAAAATAGCAACAATGAATATAAAAAATATGCAACGGCTGCCCTACTTATGCTTCAATAAACATAAAAACTACAAAATTTGTAGAAAGGCACGATAGTCATAAAAATTGATAAAAGCGTGAATATCTTCATATAAGGGTAGAAAAAAATCTATACGAATATGTCATATAATATAAAAAATATAAAACAGAAATCGAAAACAAATGTGAATTCCTTTAGAATCATCTGATAGATAGTAGAAAATTGTCATATTCGTATGAGTAACTAATTCCTTTGTGTTCATAGACATTACTATCACATATGAGTATATTTTCATTGCTCGCATTTTGTTGTTGCTGATAATTGGCAAAACTATTACTAGTGATATACTATTATATTATGCACACCATACCAGAAATGTAAGGTTTAAACAATTTGGAACGAAGCATAAAAATGCGCTGAATATACGACATATAGTAAACGCGTTATAAAGTAAAATATCTGCTTTTATTAAATTCATAAACATTTTAAATCCCTATTGACTATTACATTAGCAAATGTGAAAATCGCTCTATAATCAATATCAAAGTATTCTGCAGCAGTAAAATTCGCACGCCGTATAATTGTATAATTGCACAAATCTGTAAACTTGGCTTTGATCATTATGTGCTGGCGATATCTCTCAGATAATTTGCAATACAGTGGACCTAGTTTGTTCCATTCTTCTTTAACCATCTCACATGCCCTCACGACACTTAAACCCAATATCTAAACATAGAACGTTTATGAAAATAAGTTAATAATTGACAAAAGAAATGCGATTACCGTTGTCGAACTAAGTCAATATACAACATTATAATAATGTAAATTGCACTTGTTGGGACGTTCAAGAAATACGATACGTAAATCCCACGCAGAATATTAAAAATGCTTAGACGATAATAATTAATAGTTGTTTGCCAAAAATATTATTAAATAAATCAATTAAATCACTTAATATATTTTGTATTTTAATTAAACTATTTACT
Source organism: Adinopsis sp. GC000173 (assembly GCA_030264715.1). Lineage (NCBI taxonomy): Eukaryota > Metazoa > Arthropoda > Insecta > Coleoptera > Staphylinidae > Adinopsis > Adinopsis sp. GC000173. The sequence continues at coordinate 8,813 of JARJDW010018490.1, read as the reverse complement.
TTACAATTCAAAACAGTTATATTAATTACAACTATAATTCAATAAAAGTAAAACACTTGTTACACCTAATTCCAGTGTTTGTTTTGTTGCTAAAAACGGATATGTGTATTTACCTCCCACTATAGAAAATGAAAAATATGTAATGCAAATAATGAATTCATTTTGCAGATTGAAAGATTACAATGACATAAGTGACTATTAGATTAGCAAATGTGAAAATCGCTTTATAATCAATATCAAAGTACTCTGCAGCTGTAAAATTCGCACGCCGTATAATTGTATAATTGCACAAATCTGTAAACTTGGCTTTGATCATTGTGTGCTGGCGATATTTCTCAGATAATTTGCAATATAGTGGGCCTAGTTTGTTCCATTCTTCTTTAACCATCTCACATGCCCTCACAACACTTAAACCCAATATCTAAACATAGAATGTTTATGAAAATAAGTTAATAATTAAAGAAATGCAATATACCGTTGTTGAACCAAGCCAACATACAACATTAATAATGTAAAGTGCATTTGTTGGCATGTTCATGAAATACGATATGTAAATCCCACGCAGAATATTAAAAAACACATAGAGGATAATAATTAATAGTTGTTTGCCAAAAATATTATTGAATAAATCAATCAAATCACTTAGCATATCTTGGAGTTTGATTAAACCATCTACTTTATAATTCAAAGTAATTATATTAATTTTATAATCAATTAATAACTTCACTAAGAAGATGTTTAATAATTGATATCTCATTTTAATAACTTCTAGAAGATATAGTTGAAATATTAATATATTGTATAAATAATACATGGCGGAATATTCAATTAGTATATTATACAAATATATTCTTGTTGACGCGGCATTTAATGTGTAGACATCTTTTGCAATCACCGTGAATAACAATCCATGAACGAAAAGCACTTTATAGTAGATGTTAGCATAAAATGGTACATTTTTTGTGTAGATTTTGAAATTAACATCCACTTCGTTGAATAGCTGACAGAATATGCATAACTTGTCAAAATACCACCAATTCAGCTTCATAATGGTTGTAATCAGTAATAAATACAGTAAAACGCAGGGCGTTAAATGTAATATTACACCCGTTAATGAGTCATGATGATACGTTTGAATTTTACTATACATTAAATACATAAATAATGCGAGTATTATTAATGTAACTACAGTTGCATAGAGCTTTGATTGCTGAAATTTTTGTTTATTGAAATCGAATTTCGGAAGGAATCCTAAAGTGTATGAGAATATTATGAAATACTTTATGTACGCTATTAGATTCATCTTTTTCGACTGTTGTTATTCCATTGTGACATTTTTAATATCATAATGATGAAATTTGAATTATTAATTTTTTGTGTTAGTTCAATAAATTAATTCAATTAAGTTCTATATTTTAAATCGATTATTATTATTATTATTATTGTCTTTTGTAGTATTATTATACGAGGATGATTAAAATTATTCTGGAGTGATTACATTTTGTCCATGTGATAGCTTTTCCTTTCTCGCCCAGTGCCAGACTAAAAATACAGTGGAACCTCGATATACGTCCATTCGTTATACGTCCAATTTGATATACGACTTATTTTGACCAGAAAAAATTACCTTGATATACGTCTTTAATTCGATATACTATTTTACTCAAATGATTCAATTATATGAACAAATAGTTCTAATTAAAAGCTGCAGTGAATTTGCTATAAGTCCAATTCGATATACGTCCAAACATTTGGAACGAATTAAGGTCGTATGTCGAGGTTCCACTGTAAGTCTACTGTGTAGAGGCCGTAATTCGAAGAGGCCATTATTAAGGCTTCATGTTTGTGGCAAATTTATGTACACCTATTTTATATATTGCTGTAACAGAAAACAATCAACAGTATAGATTAACATTATTATTAAAATATACCTGCATTTATAAACAACATGTGGCTTAACATAACGTAGCCACTTTTTAATAATCAGAAGTCAATGTTTACTTAAATATTTGCCATAATTATGATAAAATTTTTTGCTAAGTGGGCGCGTAACATCTTTATATGGTTTTTAGATTCCCAAAGCCTGTTCATTGTTGTTTTAGCATTATTTGTTTTCAACAATGCAAGCTAAATAAATTATTTTTACTAAATAATTATAAAATACAATATTTTCTTTTTTGAATATTAAGTAGAAGATCTTGTTGGTTGCAATAAATTGTAATATACGATTTTAGCATTATTCATTTTTAACCATACAAGCTAAAAACATTAAATAATTAAATAGTTTTTCGAAATAATCATAAAATTCTTATTTTTGTAAATTAAATAGAAGGTGCTGTTGGCACTTGGTGAAATATATTGTCTATAAAGAGGGAATTAGTGTACTGGAATGAGTGTATCGGATATCAAGAAGACAATATTAAAAAATAAATATACCTTATGTTATATAATTGTACAAATGTCACTATGCATAAGAAGTTTTACATACATACACCGTTGTCGCTGCCACTATCAATTCCTGAATTGTACAAATTTGACTGTGCATGTAAAGTTTTACATAGATACTCAGTAGCCTCTGTCATCGGCAATTCCTGAATTGTACAAATGTGACTGTGCACATGAAGTTTTATATGGATACTTCGCAGTTTCTGCCACCGTTAATTCCTGAATTGTTTACCATACAAAGTTTTACGTATTATTGTACAGGGTGAGGCAGCATAACTACCTTTTTTAAATTGCGTGCCAATGATTCGGTTGATGTCGTAGCGGAGTGCTAATGGTCTCGTTCGAGTTCTTTTCGAAGTCGTTACTGAGTCCATCTACTGCATGGTAACAATTTTGTGTCGCTTGTGAAGTTGTCTTCAAATTGTATCTTTTAAGTCGATTCGATGCCATGTCTACCTGCAATGAGAAAGTTGAAAATGGTGTAGGTAGTATGTGTAATGAAATTCAATTTGAACTTACTTGTAGTAATTTCTTTTCGTTCATGATATTTCATTCCAAGTTCCACAGATATACAAATTGGGATTGCGTATACTCCTGATGAAAAGATAAGTCAGCTGTACTTTAAGGTTTCACTATGAAAGATCCTTTATTCCGCTTAACAATTGGTTTACCAGCAATCTTAAAGTTGATAATGATTTAGGTAATAAGTGTAATGCAATTGAATTTGAACTTACAGGTATTAGTAACACGTCTTTTTGTTCATAATTGCCCTCCATCAAGTTGATGCATAGGTATTCTAATTGGAATAACGTGCTGCTGATGGAATACGTTACTAGTCTTCAATGAAATGCCAAGCCTTATTTAATGATGAATTATGCTCTTATTTCAGATCTACCCTAAAACAACGATTATCAATTAGTAAAGTAATGAATAATGAATTATTACATAGTATTAAATGATACATTTTCACGATGTTTATGGTGCTATAGAATTTTAGAGTTCTATAAAGTATCTCCTGGTGTTGTCCTATCTTTGCCATATTTGATTCGTCGAATAAATCCCCACAAACATACATGCAGCGTCATCCGTTGTTTATGTTATTGAAACTCCTAGCCTAGCCACTCCACTATCCATTCCATTCACATCCGCAAGATAGTGTCACCTGTTAGTTCCTCTACACGCAAGTGCATCTTTTCCAATCATCTACTTGACAAGTCCGTTGCTTGAGCAGTCTCAGTGTAGACATTGTGCCGTGTACATCACTTGGTGTCGTATCACAGGAACGACATTTGGGTAAGAATCTTTTTTGATTTCTTTATCCTCTCCTCTCTGTGGCACTTACGTTCGGATATTCACTCCGCGTACTAACATCCCGAATATTCCACGGGCGAACGACAAAAAGGTTGAACGGATATTCAACCCGCGTACTAACATCCCGAATATTCCACGGGCGATCGAACGGATATGCTGGGACATCGGCATTTAAACGAATCGCGATCAACGCCATCTAATTGGGCAACGCGCTGTAAGATTCGCGTCTCCTATTGTGACGGGTGTTCTAAAATTTTCTTTCTTTTTCTTTTTCGCGGTAATACTTACATTGTTTCTGTTTTTTCTCCGCGATATTACTTATGTTCGTTTATCGTGACGGGTGTATTCAAATCTATCTACTTTTATCGTTTTTTGGTCATTTTTTCTGTCTCTTTTCCGCTGTAATTGCTACTTATATTCGTTTATCGTGCCGGGCAGGGCCTAATTTAGACCTTCGCGGGGCCAAGGCAGAATTGTATTTACGGGCCCCTTTCCAAATTTTGTAAATATAGGTAAATAATAATAATAATTATGATAATAATGAATATAACAAAAATAATAACGAATAGAAGAGAATTCCTCGATGTTATCGCAGAAAATATTGTGAACTGATATCACCACTTAAACTATACGTCGACAATTATACTTAATCTAACACTTTATTCTTTACCGCACGTTAGCACTACGGAGTATAGAGCTATACGAATATTTTTGATAACATTTCCTATAATATTTGTTTTTATTGTTTATGCAAAAGTTTCATTTTCTTTCTTTTAGTTCCGTTTTTATAAACATTATTGTCAGCATTCGCTTTTTATCATTTGTATATTATGCATTTTAATGTTTGTTTTTATTTATTTTATAATAACTTGCAGAATATTTTTTAACTCCGCGAATATTAAACAAAGCAAAAGGTGGATGCGATTACGGGCCCCAGATTGTCGCGAGCCCCGAGCAGGTGCCGGGTGTACTTAAAATTTTTCTGTTTCTCATTTTCGTGATTTGTTCGTTTATCGTGACGAATAGCACTTAAAATGTTCTTTCTTTCTCTTTTTCTGATTTCCTTTCTCGTTAAGTAAGCTCAAAGCGTTAATCTAAAAATTATTAATTACATCACGTAGTGACAAAGAGCCACCCGATCGCATTTTCTACTCACCATGAACGAAGAAAGATGTCATAACCCAGCAAACCAGGAAAATGGGCTATACCTCAAATTTAACAAACTGGAAGATGAGTGTGAAGTATTGGTAAAAGTTTTAGACGGAGTTTTCCCAGCAACATTCGACACAGGCACCTTCAGTTCGTACGTAAATCAGGAAATGTACGATTGGTTAATAGAAAAAGGGGCAATGACGCATCAGCACGAGTTACAGTGCGAAGTAAATATCCAAAATTCAACTGTCGTGGGAAAATTTGCTTTAATGCCAACACTATCAACACCTTTATCATTTGGAATGGATTTCATTATAAATGCACGACTCATTCTCGATTTCTCTACTGTAAAAGCAAAAGAAGAAACAGTTCCACTCCCTTGCACTCCGACACAGGAGATGGAGGATGTATCACCACCACGCGCACCATTGTCGACCAAGAAGAGATGCGATATAATCCGGAAAATATGGCGTCGAAAGTGGCAGCGAAAGTGCCGACGCGAACGAGCAAAAGTCCTAGCACAACAAACCAAATCCAAGTATGTTTTTTATTTTCTTTTTTCTTTCCTTACGCCTGTCTTTCCTTCCAGTAAAAATCCCGCAGATCTATATCTTCTATTTTTCCAAAATTCTTTGGCTTTTTATTCAAAGTTTATTGTTTTTATTTTCTTTCTTAAAAAAACTGCTGTGGTGAGGAAGAATGAGGAGGTAGGTTTTCCAGATCTGCTTGATGTTATGTTTTAGTATCAGTTGGTTTTAGTTTTAATACTTTTTTAATCAACGGTCCCAGACTCGGCAGAAAACTATTTAAAATCACAATCATCTAATATTAAAACAAGACATCATTGGAATCTGCAAAAAACATCTCTTTCAGAACTGTTCTTTCACCACAGGTCACAAAACCCCACTCCAGAAATCCAGTATAAAACTAATCGCATACACATATTAGAGTTCAAACATCAACCAGCAAAATTTTGGGGAAGAGGAACACTACAAATCAATCAACAACCAGCTTCAATATGGAGGAAGACAACAAATATGATACGGAGGACGTAAAGCTCAATACTCCAAAAGTACAGCAGATTTGGAAAGAAGTGGAAAATATGAGGAAAACAAACACCAATTATCGATCAATAACCAGCTTAGAAGTGAAGGACGTGGACACCGGAGCCCTTATTTACAAGTTCGATGAAGAAATCATTAATGAAAAGGACGTAGAGCAATCTATGAAAGAAGTCGAAATTGTGGATTTAACGAACACCAGAGAGCAATCAAAAACCAACCTAAATATAGAGAAGGTGCACACTGGCCACCGTAAAAGCATGTTCGATAAAGGCATCATCGATGAGGGAGACGTAGAGCCAAATTCTTCAGAAGTAGAGAAAGTTAGAAAAGAAGTGGAAACTATTGAGAAGACAACCACTAGAAATCAATCAATAGGCAGCTTAGAATTGGAGGAGGTGGACAACGACGACAATCTTTATATCTTGGATGAAGAAAGCCTCGATTTAAAAGACGTAGAGCCAGGTTCTTTAAAAGTAGAGGAAATTAGGAGAGAAGTGGAAACTGTTGAGAAGGCGAACACCAGATATCAATCAATAAGCAGCTTAGAAATGGAGGAGCTCGACAGCGACGACAATCTTTACATCCTCGATGAAGAAAGCCTCGGTTTAAAGGATGTGGAGCCAGATCCTTTAAAAGTAGAGCAATCTACGAAAGAAGTCAAAATTATGGAGAAGACGAACACCAGAGATCAATCAACAACTAGCTTAAATATAAAGGAAGTAGATATCGTAGATCGTCATATCATCGCCGTGGGCGAAGAAATCCTCGATATGGAGGACGTAGAGACAGATCCTCAAAAAGAGAAACAAGTTAGAAAAGTAGTGGAAATTACGGGGGAGACGAGTACCAGAAATCAATCAACAATCAGCGTAAATTTGAAGAAATTGGACATCAGCGACCGTCTGTTTGTGTTTGATGAAGAATTTCTCGTTGTGGACGACGTAGAATCTAATACTTTAAAAGTGGAACAAATCAGAAAAGAAGTCAAAATTATGGAGAAGACAAATGTAAGAGAACAATCAACGAACAGTTTAAATATGGAGAAAGTGGATAACGACGACTATATTACTGTGTTCAACGAAGAAAAATTCGACGAGGAAGATGTAGAGCCAGATCCTCCAAAACCAAAGAAACGTAAGATAGAAGTTGAAATGAAAAAAGATACGCTGTGTGATAGCAAGTCCAATACCAACCAAAACATCTATAACCGTGCTACCTGTTGTTGGAGATGTGGGCTTGAGGGACACACCCGATTCGACTGTCCAAATCCTACGACAAACATATTTTGTTCATTTTGCAAAAGGAAAGGAACCAAATCTATTGCTTGCACGTGCCATCTACGATCTTCATCCAGGAAGCCAACTGTCAGTACCACAAAGTCCCAAAAGTTTCAATCAAGGGAGAAAATTTCCTGGAAACGGGAGTCAATACCACTAGAATTATTGGATACTACCCTAAACCAACTTATCAAAAGGGCAAACGCCTTGACAGAAACAGAACACAAACGAATGGAATCATACTCACGAAAAGATTGTTGTTGGAGATGCGGGCGTCCAGGCCACAATCACAAAGAGTGCCCTCGTCCATTGCCGTACGTTTTCTGTTCATGGTGTGGGACCAAGGATATGTTGTCTCGATCTTGCATCGTATGTGCTAAGCGCCGCCAAAATAAATATAAAGACTGATACTATAAGAACTAATGTACGGCCTTTGTTTACCACACATTAATATTTTGTTTTATAGAATTATTTTTTTATTTATTGAATATGGTATATTCATTTGGTAAAATCTAGTCTGGTTTACAGTAAAGGCACTTGATATATTTATAAAGGAATATGAAGACTGATGTACTGACTTTGTTTATCACTCATTAATATTGATTTTTATGTTATTGTTGTTATATTTTGTTTTATAGAATTAACTTTTTATTTATTGAATATAATTTTATTTGTTAAAACTGAATTTGATTTACTGTATAAACACCCGCTCAAATATACCAAACCTAGACTTCCTAAAAACTTCCCTATAGTAATATTTCATTTCTCACTAAATTTAGATCAAATACTAATAATTTTTTATATTTCTGTTTCAGTTACCAAGTTAAAAGCCCAGGGTGGGAAGCAACTTGGATATATCTTCAATCCATGATGATAACGCCTTTTTTTCAAAAGTAAAAATGGGATGTAAGCAATCCTTCGTGTGCTACATTTATTTACCAAACCACAAAGTCATCAAAGCGCTCATACGTTGATAAAGAGCGCAGTTGGTTTTCTGTAGGGATAAGGGCAATTTGGTTTACTATCGAGACTCTCCTTTGATACATCTATGTCAAAACATAAATACTCTTTCCGACAACTATGCGCTTGCTCTTTATATTCCAGAATAATAGGTCATCTCGGTAAACCCATTTAGACTACCGACACGTCTTGCATTTGTAATGGCCGGCAGTCTAATGGTTAATTGAATTAACATCTTCTTACATAATTCAGATCAAATACAAAATAATAAATTTTTATATTTCTGTTTCAGTTACCAAGGGAAAAGCCAAGGGTTGACGGGAACTTGGATATATCTTCGATCCATTATGATTGAGTGCACATTTTATATACCTATCGGAATATAATAAACCACCTCGCTAAATCCGCTTAGGACAGCGACTCCGTGTGTTTGGTGACATCGGGCCCAAAAAGGCATTGAAATACTTTCCTTGTCTCAATTTCAAGTGCTTGGAGGACAGTCGACTGAAACTAAAGTGAAAAAAATGTAGGCTACTGTGATGCATTTCTGCGTCCGTTAATACCGGTGCTTTGCTGAAACAAACAAAATGAGCTTTATTAATAG
>JARJDW010018482.1:0-10211 GCA_030264715.1 Adinopsis sp. GC000173 | reverse complement strand
AAAATTGCTAGAAAAACAAAAAAACTGCTTTCTTCTTACTGTTCAATCAATAATGATGAAAGTTGCTAAAGAATTTGATGAAAAACGCCAAAAAATCGGAAAAAAATCGTCGAAAAATTTCTCCCACACGCAAAGAAAAAATCCCATCGAAAATTTATTGTTTAAGAATTTGCGCGAAGACACTAAAAAAGTGCAGGTTATATTTCCTATCATGAAATCCTAGTTTTAAGCTTTCAGAACCCAAATTTAGTTGTTCAATTCCCAAACGTCGTTTTTGGAAACAAACTTAAGCAATTTTAATAAAAATGTGATTTTTTTATATCTTTCTTTCGAATATTTTCAATCAAATATTATATTTTACATTAAAAAAAAATGCTAATGCTTGATGGATTTGATCCCTGCTGGCGCTAGATTAGAATTTCTAATTCGGCAAAAATTCAACAATTCAACTCTTGAGCATCGAAATATGCGACGACAAGCAAAGTATGCGCAGATTGCAATAATCAAATAAATCCGACATCCGGCGAGGCGGCGGTAGCGCACACAATGCGAGAAATCGGTCGGTGGTTTGGTCGCTCGCTCAGTCGGACGGTCGGTGGGCGAGGGAGGTGCGCGGGCGCGGGAACTAGCAACTAGGTCAGGATGTCACTAATTCGAATAATCGAATCAAAATATTTATGATACTAATTTCATTGCGCAGGATCTTCCAGCTTCAAAACGTAAATTGTCGTGAAACCGGAGCACAAACACAGTGCAGTGTTTTGGGCCGCGTTGCGCAACGGGGGGACATGCTGCCCCCGCATACATTCGTCGTCAAAACGATTACTAATTGCGATTTTAAAATAATTTCTAATTAAAACATATTCTTTATTTTCATCGCTAATATTTAACTTTCTAATTGAAAATTAAAATTATATCAAATTTTATAGATATAGATTGAATTAAATTTGCTTTTTTCACAATTTTAGATAATTTTTGCAAAAAAAAGTTTTTTCAATCAATCAAAATTGAATCTATACAATTACGTTTGGCTAAAAATTGAAACAAATTGTAACATTTTTAAGAGTTTCATTTCCTTATACATCTCAGTCGTATCGTAAAGAATTCAAAATGAAAATTTTCTGGAATTTCAAAAAGCGAAGACAACGCTTCGCATTTGACTAACTATCTATTCCCATCCCAATCATTCTCAAATCTTTATTCCTAATCTACAATTATTCTATATGTTATAATTAAAACATTCCCGTACCTTTTCTCTCACTCCCAAGGATTTAGAATTTCACTTCCTCCCAATTAACAATTATTTGGATCTAAAACTTATGAGCTAGTAGCGTGTCAAAAATGGAAAAAGAACGTTTTTATAATGAATTTTATTATAAATATCTATTCCCATCCCATTGACTCTCAAATCTTTATTTAGAATCCACATCATTTTCTCTCATTCCCAAGGATTAGAATTACACTTCTTTCCAATACCAATTATTTGGATCTCAAACTTATGATAGTATCCTATCGAAAATTGCAAAGGCACGATTTTCTGAAGAATTTTTATTATGCCAAACCACGAAAAGTAAAGGAACTGCTCTAATAGATCCTGTTCCGGGTTTTCCCAATTTCTACTATGCACAATATTTCGTTCAAAATCTATCATTTTAATATCACCTTCAAGCATTTGATTTTATCAGCTCGGTTCGCTGAAACCACAAACCGCACACCACAAAAAAGTAATAAATAACACCGTCGCCCACTGGAAATTTGAACCTCACGTCTGGTATTTACTGCATTTCAAAACGCAAGGATTATGGTTTAAATCTACGCGCTAGATATGTTTTTCATACAATTTATACCATTTTTCTATGAAAATCAATCAGTTAGTTTGGTCTATACCAGGCATGTCCAAAATGTGATACCCAATGCAATGTTCGCGTTTGAGGAGCAATAATTCTTAGGTAGATGGACATAGAGGAAACAGGACTGAGACATTTTTACTCATTTTCACGCATTTTCCAAGAGATTTTCGACGTGTTTCGAGTGGGGATACCTCTGGAAAGGTAAATTCTATCAATTTCCGCTGAAAACGCAAAATTTTCATTGTTTCTGAGCGATTTTCAAAGCTTTGTCATCGGAAATAATTAGAATGAGGTCAGCTCGAGGCGGACAAGGTGAAAATTGATAAAAATCACTTGGAAGTGCATAGAAATAGTCTCCACTGATCTATCAAACTTGACATTTTATGTGTTTCACATACTTTTCATGCTATTTTCATAGTGTTTTAGCGGAAATTGATAGAATCCGCTTTCTCAAGTATCTTCCGTCAAATAGCGTCAAAAATCGCTCAGAAAATGCGTGAAAATGAGGAAAATAATACATATAGCACTGCTTAGTTGCCTAACTATATGCACAGCCTTAGGTTTGGTATGATATCAATTGAACATGTTTTTTGCTTCACTTTAATTGTTATGATTTTTTAAATAACATTAATCTTACCAATATATTTTTTCTGAATTGGACATGCCTGGCTTAAAGACGCAAACACTAATTGCAGTTTTATCTCAAGAAAATAAAAACAATTAATTAACACAAAAATACATTAATATGTAATTTCAAAACAACAATAAACTAGTTTTTCCCATCATCGCGCATCATTCATATACACAAAAGCAACTTCATTCATGCACGACGATATGCAAAACACATGAATCATATGAGACACTCACCAACAATTCGTCGAGGTGGCGACCGCAAGCAAGCCGGAAGAGAGACGTGTGACCGTGGAATTTCTACAATTAAAAAAACAAAACAAGATATTATTAAGAGAAAAAAAACCAAGTCAATTAATGCATTCGACGAAACAGAAAACATGCGCATATAATAAAAAAACAACAAAAACAATTCGATTAATTGTAAACCCCCCACATAATATGTATAATATATAGAAGATGTGCGCCGGGCGACGGCGACGATGACAATCGCCCCGCTGGAAATTCCAGTTCTCTTTCGCCGAGCAGCAGATAGTTGACCTCATCAACAACGCCGCCGAGAAGGAGCGAATATAACGTAAATAAATATACGAAAAAGACAAGAGAGCATCATCGTGTGCGGAAAAAAAGGAGCGCAGCGTCGCGATAAGCCGCTGAGGGGTCAGCGTGCAGTTCATATACGCGTCCAGCGAATCAGTTTCGAGCATACGTCTGTTGATGAAACAGCAAGAAAAAAATAAATATACGAAAAACATTTTGAAAGGAAAACGAAACGATGTGGCGTAGTTTAGTAGTAGCGCAATTAGTTTGTATTGTTTTCGCGCACGGCGATATTGGTTTTCCCGACAACGAGAGCGTCGACATCGAACGCAACAAGGTAAGCTAAACTAATCTGGAGGTTATGTCACATTTGCGATATCATTGCAAATATTACATACGGTTGAGAAGTGTTTACATTTTGTGGTAAATAGTAGTTATTATATCTTTTTTGCAGTGACATCCAAATTTAACAAAAATTACTGTAATGTAAAATTGCTAGAGTAGATGAACAGTAACTTTTGCGGCAAGGGCAATGAAAGTTGGTAGCTCTTTTATAAATAATTTGCATAAACAACTATATTCAAATATTTTCTCTCTTTTTAACCTACATAGGTACTTATAAGAATCACTAACAAGAAGAACTAATTCAAATTTGTGGCCCAAGCTGTTGGTAGGCTTAAAAGTGACTTTTGCAGCTTAGGCCATAAATAAAGGATAATATTTTGGACAAAAAAATATAATATATTTTTTCCACACGAGTTATTTTTCATCGACTCTATACAAAAGCGTGTTAAGTTGAGTGGAGTTTGCGTTAATCGTTGTCGTAATATTGAAATTTTACATTTTGATATTGTTAATTATCTTTTAGATTCGATAGTAGTAAACAAATGACGCACAATGGTGACAATTTTTGTTTGTTTATAAATTGTTTATACAGTAAATTGATTGTTTCATTACGTTACATTATTTATTTTCTCTCAATTTCTCAAAATTACTATAATAAAACAGATATATGTACAAAGTTTGATTTAGTTAACCCAAGTAAATGACGTAAAATTGTGGCAATTTTTGTTTTATTGTTGCGGCTTGAGTCATAAAAATGAGTATAAGTTAAAAGAGAAAAAAATTGCCTAAAATACCATCCCTATTTTATGGCCTAAACTGAAAAAGTCACTTTTCATCATCCAATAACATCTGGGGACATAAACATGGGCTACTTCTTCTTGTAGATGATTCGCATTGATATATTTATAGGTAATATATTGATAAGATTCATGCCACCTCATTATTTTCCATTTTTTCTGTATTTTTTTGTCCGTTTTCAGTATTTTTTATGTTTTTTTTCTGAAATTCATGTTTTTTATTTTATCTTTTTCAAATTTCACTCTTTATAACATTTTTTTTACTTTTCTTGACGCTTTTGTACTAAAACTGGAAAAAGTACGCAAAAAACTTTATAAAAATAGTAAATCTCATAAACATTAACCTGTCCGTAAGTGTGCAATGTTTTGTTTGTTCTTAATTTTTGTTTTCAATCCCCTTTTTAAAATATATTCACTAAAAAAATCTCAGATAACCCAAATTTGTCTTGTCAATTGGTAATTTAATTCAATACATTGAGGTTTGATATGCGAATCGACTAAAACCACAACAAAAACTGTGCACGAATACAGCGTTACGTTCAGGTATCGTGCATGATCGATCATCATCACATTCACAGTAATCGTCATCGACAGCATCGTTCGCCAATCGCCACTAGACAAAACACAAAAACGAAAACGAGCGAAATCGCACAATCGCAGAGCCACAGACAAACACACAAAAAACCAGTTTCCAGCGCGCCGACAAACGCTCAGCATCATCGTTCGTCATCATGCAATTAATAATATTCGCCAATAACGCACTGTTCGTCGCCGTCGCCGTGACCACCATCATCGGATGCGGCGCCGCCGGTGAAGAAAACGTACCCTCTACGCATGTGAGTTTGCGCGATGTATTCACTTTCATACAGGGCCGTGCACCATCGTTGCCTTTTGTTGCCCAGCGGGTACTTTTACACGGATCTACCGATAAATTATGCATCGCGACGATTATGTAACATCTATCTATAATTGCGTTGTATCATAATATTGCGATATATGTGTGTATTTGTGTGTGTGTTTTTTCAAGTCTTATTGCTTGGATTATTTATTTATAGCTTTGTTGTAAGAACATAACCTTATAATTAAGTTGGGTAATTTTTTGATGCGTGTTTCGGAAGTCATAATTAGTGAATAATTATTATTTTTGGATATTTAACACAAACATTTCAAGTTTGTTTACGCTATTCTATATGCTTGCTTGCTTCCGAAAATGTAAAATTATCAAATATTTATATAGCAATGAGACAATAAAATTATCAGTTGTAATATGCTGAGGGTAAAGTGATAATACGCGATAACACTACGACAATGTTAGAAAGAAAAATGCTTAAGACACTTGTCGCAAAGTTATAAGTAGATATTTATCACTGTCGAAATATTTTATGAAACTTAACTATCCTATACTATTGGTAATGTAACGTGTTTATTTTATTTTAAGTTTTGTAACAACGTAAAATGCTTAATAAGCGACCCTTTCGGACTTGACTTTTTTCTAGCCAAGAAATAAGCTTTTCACACAAAATATTATAGAATTTACAACTTCCTTAAACTTCAATAAATTGCATTCACTTGATGAACCATGTTAATAATTAATTAGTTTCAATAATTTGAGAAAAAATTATTAATGAGTAAAACACTAATAATTAAATAATATATTATATAATAGTATTATTGTGAACTTAAGCTAGTGTTTTACTCATTAATAATTTTTTCTTAAATTATTGAAACTAATTAATTCCTTAAACTTATAAATATCCGATATGGTCCCATTTAACAAGTACAGGTTATTGTAATATCTACTTAAAGAACGCCAATACAAAGTAAAAAAAATTAATGATTGCAATTGTCACCAGTAGGGCCAAATAGATTGAAGCAGTGGTTTTCCAGTTCTTTGCAATTCCGCACTCCTTTTTGATAAATAAATCGTTCCTCTTCGCCAATTTCTTCTATAATCCAATTTCATAAATATGTCTTGTTCCATAAAGTACTTACAAAGAGCAATAAACGAAGTAAGATTTTAAATTCTCAAAGACAGTATAGCTAGGTAAAGATTCAATGAAGATTTTCAGTTTTACTCGATTTATGGTATTTTCCCTCTTTACAAAACATCTATTTTTATGACATTAGATTATTACAGAAATTAATGGAGGTTAGAAACTTTTATTTTTCGTAAGTTACGCCTCCTGTCTTGGAAATCACTGTATTAACTTTTAAAACACTAACTTCAGTGCACTACAATAGTAATATATTATGAATCTTTTTTTTTTTAGACAAGAACTCCACTCTACATTCCAGGAAAGTGCAAAGACAATCAATTACTCTATCCGGGTGATAAGCCGACTGATTGGGTATGCGACTGTCGGCCGGGTTATGTATTCTACCCGCCGGACGAGAAATGCTTCGAGGTGTAC
Organism: Adinopsis sp. GC000173; assembly: GCA_030264715.1. Lineage (NCBI taxonomy): Eukaryota > Metazoa > Arthropoda > Insecta > Coleoptera > Staphylinidae > Adinopsis > Adinopsis sp. GC000173. The sequence continues at coordinate 3,638 of JARJDW010018482.1, read as the reverse complement.
AGACGCGGCCCATGCCCGGACAAGCACCATCTCATCCTTCCCGAAACCACTGTGATTCCGCTCTGCGTGCGCAATGAATGCGAAACAGACGGCAAAGTTATGTAAGTGGTTTAAATTTAGAGTTTTGTTAGGTAGCAGGGATAGTTAGAACAGCGCAATAAACTTTTGGTACCCCAAACTTGTCGTAAAACTAAGCACATCTCTAATCACCCCTGCCAGAACTTCTTTGCTCGATGCTTGACGTCTCACCAGATTTTCAGCCTTAAACTTATTATTAAATTTGTAAACTCTATTTGTTTTTCTAGGTACAATGGCACCTGTTACGAGTTGAACAAAACAGGGCCTCCGTGCAAATCGGTAGAGGCAGGCGGTGGCGTATTTGGCGTCAATTCCACCACACTGAAGCTTGACTGCCTTATCGGCACCGATCGCCTATCGTTTATCGTTATACCGCCAAACAGACAGCCCTGCGAGGCCGGGTACGTGCACGACGCGCGTGGTATTTGTCGGAAAGCGATCAATCAAACAGTAACGTAGGCAGCCAGTTGCACATGTGATGCAAATTATAGGCTAGTGAACTGTATTTATTTACATGTTATTTTTACTTATCGATAATTGCTTGATTGCGTAAGTTTTACTTCGATTTACAGCGTTAATTTATTAATTAATGATCTAATTTTAAGCAATTTTTACTCTATTTTTATATAAATTAAATAATAAAAAAATGTTTTTCTGTCAAATAATTTCATGACTTTAATTTTTTGGCCTTTTTGGCAACTCTGACACAACTCGTCACAAAGTCGGTAAAGAATTAAAACGTTTAATCTTATTTTTTTGTTTCATTTTTCATGATATAATGGAAAATTAATATTGTAATAATATTTACATTCCTTTTGTCATTCATTAATGTTACTGCTTTGTTTTACATTCTATGTGTCTCGTTCAGCAAGTACTTAGTTTTCGTATAGTACAATATTTCAAACAATTACTATTAAATTTGCAGCCTATTAATTTGACCGCAAATATTGTAGGCACAGTAACTGAAAACATAGAATTTAAATATGCGAATAAAAGACGTCCAATGACAAAATTGTTCGGCGACTTACAAAAACCCCTTACAAGTGACGAATAACATTTGAATAACGCCAACTAGTTAAAACATGTCTCGCGATTAAACAATATCCAATGCGCCTAAAATATATCCAACAAATAAAAAGGTGAAAGCACTGGTATTGTATGAAATGGCATACTTAAAAAGCGAGACCATTGGTAAAATGATATGCGACTAAAACATTGGTCGCCAGATGAATATAAAACGTATACAACACGTTTATAGCAAATCCACCAACTAAACACAGTAAAGAGTAGTCAGCAACTAAAAAGTAAAAAAAATATACCGTGACTAAAAAACGGTGAACAATTAAAAAGTGCAAGGCTGAAAAACGCCGTACCACTAAAAATTGTATACTAAGTTCAACATCTGAAAACGTCCAACCTCAAAATGTGCCTAGAGATAAAAAAATGCGCGTTATAAAAATATTTAAGAACGTTTGCTTTAAATCAGGGATTCCCATAACAATCCATGTAGACCGGCTGAAGGTCTTTCCAAAGTTGTAAGAGATCTATTTAGTCTGAGGTGCTTATTGGAGGTCTAAAATAAGTATTGTTTTAAATTTTATTTGTCTTTTAAATAAAGTGGTCATTACAACCAGGCGCAAGATCATATAATCAGACTTCCACTGACGATTCAATAGTTAAGCTTGTTTGATTAGACTTCCTTTTATAATTCAATAATAACAACGCGCCAACAATTAATTTTTGCAATAATTAGTTTTTGAAATCATTTAGAAATGAGGGCCACCAAAAATTTATTTACTCTTTGATTAATTAATCAACGACGGTAGTCTACATGGAAACAACTAATTTCCCAGCTAGGTTTAACTTAAAAATATACAAGATTTTCTCCTATAATCCTTAAATCATATTGGTCAGGCATAAAAAATATATTCTCTCTACCTTGCACTTAGTCTTATATTATATAAACATAATTATCATAATAGAAAGGGACTCTATTGAAAAAGAAATAATACTCTGTGGATAATACAACATGGAAATAATATTGGGAATCCCTGATTTAAACTATCTTATTTCAACCTCCTCCAAGTGAGAAACAACATGACAATTATTGCAAATGACATTCATTGTATCACGTGCTACCTTTGCACCAATTAATCAACACTCCTTGCATCTACAATCGCTGAATTAAATCTCAGCATAATCGTCGCTTTAAACCAGTTCGATCGCAACCGCCAGCGTTCAACTGCGACATGTCGCCAATCAAGGCGATTATTTACAATGTTATTGCAATCATTTGCCTAATGGACAGCATCAAAGGGATGCCACCCGACCGCAAACATGTAAGTTTTATGCGTTAAATTAACATAAATTATTGATTCAAGCGTTATGTAATTGGCATTCCCCATCTCAATTGCGATTTCTTAATTAGTTTGTGTTATTAATTGCGATGATGTTTTAGTATTACATTTAGTTATAGAAAAACGGTGTTCATTTGCTTGATGACTTTCATATGTAAATATAAGGTGATTTAATTATTATCCGCAATATGATTAACATTTTAATAGTAATAGTTTTCTAGAAAAGTGAATAACTTTTAGTAATGTACTGATAATTATGTTAAATGATGTTAACTCAATTATTACCTCGTATATGATTCCTTAACCTTTTTATTACTACTCAATGATAATAATCAATTTTACGCTAGCTGGCAGTAGCCATAGACATTCCAGGTGAATGTAAGGAACATGAACTATCGTATCTAGCAGAGAATAGGCGCGATTGGGTCTGCGACTGCAAACCGGGTAAGTTGCTTTAAATTAACGTATTTATCTGCATATAAGGTGATGATGTCCAATACTGGACTAATTGTAAGCCAGAAAGAGCAGTGTCTCTAATTTCTTCATCAATTGTCTGAGTTATTTTCTAAGGATTAAGGCTAACGACGGTGTTCGAACATCATCCTTGATCCTTAGAACAACGAAACTGAGCAAATAAACAAAGGTTTAGCATATATGCTAGTTAAGTTTCCAAAATGGCTCCAGATATTTATAACAATTTTATCAACTTTGCAGCAGAAATGAAACCCAAATCCAGGCCTTAGACATTTGTTTTATTCGTCTATTGGTTAATCCGGCACTGGCAATACTTTTTCCTAAAATCAGACTGAGATTATCTTAAAATTTCATTATTCTACTCCATTTGGATTCAATTTTTTTACTGAACTAGAAAATTAGGGAGTTAGTCTATATTTAAACCGCTTGATATTTGAATAAATGTGGCATATGTATACTTAACATCTAATGCAATCTGTATTCACAGGTTATGTATACTACCCACCGGATGATAAATGTTATGCGGTATATCGACAAGGTCCCTGCCCCGAAAAGTACTATCTAATTCAACCCAAGAATCAAACGGTACCACTCTGCGTTCGCAACGAATGTGACATAGATGGGAAAGTCAAGTATACAACATCGCCGAATAACAAAATGCAAATTCGATATTAAAGCGTGCACTTTACAGATACAAGGATGGCTGTTACATGCTGGACAAGGAGCAAG
>JARJDW010018481.1:0-23668 GCA_030264715.1 Adinopsis sp. GC000173 | reverse complement strand
CGAGCAAAGTAACGAGCTGCTTGTTTTTTTATACACATACACACACGTAGAAAAGTATGTATATAAAAGCACCATTTTTTTCATGTACACTGAATATTTTGTGGTTAGTAAACACTAAAAAGCACACAAGCGCTACGTTTAATTATTTTTTTAGATATTCGTTGTACATGGTACGTATACGTATACCAACAAAACTAGATTTTTAAAAATATAATTAATCTCACTTTTTTGCTGAATGTTTCATTTCATGCATTCCAATTTATAAATCGTCATGATCAGTGCTGGATTTACTCATAAGCTAAGTACGTCTCGCATTTGAAAAGGCCTTAGATTCGAAATATAGAAAGCATTTTTAATTAGATACACTCTTCCTATTAGCTTTCATGATTTATATAAATGCACCTTTAGAATATGCTGAAATGCTGTTTTCGCAACGCAATCAACTGACTATCTGAGGCCGGAAGGTTGATAGTGACTTAACACCTATCAATTGAAATTTAGTTCAAAGAAGAGCTTAATTTAAAGATGCAATAAAACTAAAATTAACTTTTTTGAAACAATTTATACGACTCTCAAATTAAAACTTATCACCAGATGTAGTAATCTATGTGGTCAGCGAATTGCAGCACTATTTATCTTCAGGGCAACATAAAACACATCTAAATTTCAACTTTTGTTCTAAAGTTAGAAAAATGGATTTGTATTTCTACCCATACTGCATACTCCTTAATCCTTTGCAACCTGAATTAATTTGTTCAGACCCTCTGAAATTGTCTATTTTTCTCCCAGAAACGCACCTTTTGCTAGCTAAAAAAGCTGAAAATATGCGCATTTAGTAAAATGTTCTTCTTCTATTCCACACTGTATACTCTTTAACCGTTTGCACCCTAAATTTATTTGTACAGGTCCTAAAAATATACCCTTCCATATGCCCTTTTAAACAGTAAATTGTATATTATTATGTGACCTCTTTAAGATATTAGCTTAAGGCCTCGATCGTGTTTAATTCGTCACCTGTCTTGATAGGTAAAATATTTTTGCTTCCGTATGCATGCAAACACGTATGTTATATTTATTTCAGATGTGCTAGAAAACGTATTATTTCAAAAAAAACTCATAGTAAATCATCAATTTTCTTGTTATAAACGAAAATGAAATGAATCAAAACCACGCTGCACTCTATAAATAAGCTAAATGTTTTCATTTTTTCCTGAAAGTGTATGTTTTTTACGAGCAGTAAAGCGTACACGCTACATTTAATTATTTTTTTGACATTCATTGTTCGTACGGGCAGCATTCTCTTTTCTACGCACTCTTGCGTAAGCACTGAAAGAACTGTATTACGTAAAACTATAAAATGTTTATTTTGAATGTAATTCGTTGTATATCTAAAGTAGAAATCTAGCAATTTTAGAAATGGTAAATGCTCGCACTTTTATCAAAGTTTTTAATTTAAATTTTATCGATGCGACCAGATTGAAGGAAATTTATTTTTCGTTATAGCCAAAGTTGAATCAGGTTTGAAGCGAAGGAAATTCACATGTCTTTGCAAGTATTGACGATGACGGAATAATTGATGGTTGGTTAAATTACTGTTGGCGTACTTGAAACTTCTTAAAATCAAACAACTTTGACTTGCTTCGCATGACAGCCGAATAAATAATATTTTCAACTCGAAAAATTATAAATAAAATGATATGATGTTGAAAAGCACAAATTTCGACGTGTTTATTAAATAAAACTCGAATCAACACATATGTAATATTTTAGCTATACATTTGTAAATTATTTACGCTTTGCATTTTTGTTAATTCGAATTTGATGTTTGCACAAATAAAACATGCTTTTTTAATTGTCAGGAAACAATAAAACCATGCAATAAATTTCTAACATCAAACTTGCGATATTAATTTTCTTCAAGCAGTTAAAAATTATTTAATATTAAGGAATTTTGTTGCTTTCTTGTGGTGAACCATTATTTCAAATTTAAAAATGAAAGGTGCAAATCAAACGCTTCTAGGTTGCAGTATAACTAGAACACTATAATAATTATTTCCTTATTGTTGAAATATAAATAAATTATCTACAGATTTTCGAACTAATCGTACAAAAATATTTACGCACCCAAATCTATTTGAGCTAAAAACATAATTTTATTGTCACGGACAATATCGACATTGGAGTCTATGTAATCTATATTATATCATTATATCCCTTTTCATATTTTAATATTTCTTTATAATTATTTTTTTATAGTTTTTTATAATAACGTAGGTAAGTACATATAAAAGAATTAGTTTTGTTTAATAAATATTCCCTTCAAGTGACATTTTTTAGCTGAAAAGGGATTAATTTGTTCTTATGGGACCCAGTTCGATATACGTCCAAATATCCGAAGCGAATTAAAGCCGTATATCGAGGTTGCACTATATTACTTTATACTGACAACTTGTCCTTTAGTAGTTAAAATGACACATTTTATAATACTTATTTTAAGCAAATCTCGCCTTAACTTCACCAATCTAAACCTTTCTTATTATACACATAACACAGCGTTGACATAATTTGTCTTTAGCCCAACAAATTCTTATTCCAACTTTTCCTTAATAGTAATATAACCCTAAAGCTAACAAGTTTAATCTAAATCGGGGGAAAAATGTAATCTAATTTCTAGCCCTATCTTCTCACACGTTGGGATTTTGTCCAGCGAATAATAAAAATTATCGTCTACCTGACAGTAGTAAACAGATTGCTTCGCATTGACATATAAATATCGAAAATAAACTTATTNGGGGAAAAATGTAATCTAATTTGTAGCCCTATCTTCTCACACGTTGGGATTTTGTCCAGCGAATAATAAAAATTATCGTCTACCTGACAGTAGTAAACAGATTGCTTCGCATTGACATATTAATATCGAAAATAAACTTATTTTTAAAGAAAAGGGTTATAATTATGTTATAAACTCAGTGTCTTCTATCCACACGTATTATAAATTATTTTTATCATAATTACATCACAAATAAATATTTCATTTCAATATGCGCTGCAAATGGAGACAGAAAAAATACGATATTTTATTCAAAGCAAAAACTTTATTTCATTGTAATAAATTACCGAAAATGCAGCATAAATTCTACTAGCTGTCCTAAAAATAATTTTTATGCAATAACTTTGCGAAATCCATGCCACACATATAAAACATGTACATACTACGTAAACAATTTTTTTTTTTTTGATTGTGGACAAATAAATTCGAAATCATCAATTTTCCCCCGTATGATGATAATAAATTATCCAAGCCGAATCAAAAATTTACAATCTATAAATACCATCCCAAACGTTTCCATATTTTTTCGTTGTTGTGTTTTTAAAGAAAATGATAAATCTCGCAGTTGCTAAAAACATTCATCAAATGAAAAGTAAAACGTTTTATGAAACATCAACGAAAATAAATCATGAAACGAAACAATTACATAAAAATTTACATTATTTATACTTTTTATTTTCGAGATTCTTTTCATAATTTATGCATCTCTACATCTACAGCTCTAATTAATTTCGAAAACACGTGCGGCTTTGCCATACTTTTATGTTTGCTTTCTCATTCGCTCGATGAGAATGTTACACACATAATATATAAATATTTCAATCCTAATAAACGTTCGATAAAACTAAAATTTTTTAGTTAATTATGCATTATGAGATTGTTTGCACATTTTTTCCCATATTTATTGTTAATCTAATAACAAACATGTGTAATTATATAATCTAGACCGCTCATTGTATCAAGATTGTGACACGCTTATTTAATATTAATTATTAAATTAAATTACCATAAATATTACACCGTTTTCATGCATGAATTTTTTATTAATCGTAACCGCTGGCCGACGTACTTTTTTTAAAACAGCGTGCATGAAACGTTTATGGCCGGTGCGGCTCCTATTTGCTTTTTCAGTTAAGTTGAAGAACACACAATCGGGTTTTTTTACGTTCGCGCGTGTGTATGTGTGTGTCTGAATGAAAACTGCTGTTTTAAAATTGAAATCGTGTTGGTAGGAAATAGAGAAACTGCGGAAATGCAACGATAAATATAAACTGAAATAAAGTTGTTTTTTTTCGTTTAAAATTATCGCCGTACATTTTGTATTGAAGATGTTTACCGAAATATTGATAAAACTTTACAGCCGGAAATTAAAAGTGAGGCCGATTTGCAAATTACAGATTGGCATTTACTATTTTAATGCTTTTTAACCTTGTTTACTGAATTAAAAATTATAATATTGCTGCTTTTTAATTTAACAAGTCTGCAATAAATAACAATACGAAAACTGTATATTATGCCTTGTTATATTAATTTCAATTACTTAAACATAAAATTATGCGTATTTTATAAATCATAGATTGTTTTTCTGTTTTAATAATTTTTAACTCACTTTATTCGTTGAAAACGTAATAATATTGTTTCATTTTAATCTATTATGTGTTGCATTAGGTTAATATTTTAATATCAATAATGAATAGATATATCTAAGAATTATAAAGATTGTCATTACTTTTTATTAACATCATAGAAGATTATTTTCAGTTTATGAAATTCCTTTATATTAATAAGTTATGTTGTTTGAAATATAATAAACTTGCAATGATAGTCATATATAAAAATTTAACAAATATTCCTTTTTTATACATTAATTTAAATTATTTTCAAAAATACAACTTAAAATTATGGTTTTTATAACAGTATAACTTAACTTCCTTTGTTAATTATGGATTGCAGTTTGCTGTTTAAAGCCTTTTAACTCTCTTTATTAATTATTAATTTATATATAGTAGATGGCAATGTTACTTTTTGATGCAATTAAGCTTTGCTATGGAATATATTTGAAATAGAAGTTTAAATTAATTGGAAACTGCAATTCGAAACAACGTTTTTTTGTTAATTTAAGTCTCTTTGTGTGTTTCATATATTACAAATTAACGTATGTTTTTCATTATTTGTAGTTCTCATTGTTTCAACTACAATTTCAATTCTAATATACTTTGAAATTGTCATTATTATTATATTTATTTAAATTAATTTGAAAAACACAAATATGATTATTTATGCATTTACTCGTTGTTGTTACAAATGTTAGGCAACTACTAATAATTTTTAATGTATTCTAGTCCTACATAATTTAATAGATAGTAGTATTCTATTTTTAATACAATAATAAGTTTGCAAACTTTAAATAAAAATTTATTATAATCTTTGTATTTGAAAAAAACAACATGAATATCTATTTTTAGTGAATTTATTTTTATGACTTTTACAATTTGCGGATTAGCGTTTGCTATTACTTTCTCAATTTTGTTGAGAATTTAAATCCTTAAAAATTATTATACCTATTTTCTAAAATCTATACATATAATTTGAAATAAGTGTATTTAATTAATTTATCTAAGGTTGTGTTGCATTTTATTTCCGATATTTAATAAAATATTGTTAAAATTTTATAAACGGAAATTAAAAGTGTTGCAAAATGATATGATAATTTAAAAATTATAAAGAAAGTGATTCGCTTTAATGGTTTATCTCAGTTTTTAGCAAAATTTTACGTTTAGATATAAAAGCGACGTTGACAATTTCCAACAAAATTTACACACTCAATAATATTCTAAATTCTCTTCATTTATTGTTTGAATAAAATGGTTTTCTTGTTCGATTTGAATGATTTCAGCGCCAATTCCTCTTGATTTAATTAGCTTTAATTGCTCGTATAATGCAACCGCGTCACTTAGCTTGAATCTAATAAAATTTTTGCGATTAATAATTGAAATTTTGGGCGCATAAAGTCTGTAGAGTGTGCGGTTATAATATTTTACGATTAACGCTATAAAAAGTCCGACGAAAATGCGTATGTTTATTAAAATGCAAGCGAACCGGGCCCGGCGCAAGCACATGCGAAAATTTTTCATTTTCAAGATTAATTTCAAGAAAGTACTGATTATGTTTCGTAGATTTATGGCGTGGAGTTAATGCAATAATTACATTTATCTAGGTAATTTGTTTGCGACGTGAATTTGTTGTGTAAATGTGCGCTCGTCGAGCACACGATTCATTATTTTTCCACACTCCTCATCTTTTTTTTCTTCTAGGTTGATACAATGAGTGGTTTAATATTTTTTGATGTAATGGTTCAATTATAGCCAGCGAAGTGATTCCCCTTTGATAAGATTTTATTGCGAAATTTAAAACCATAGCCTTAATGTGCACAATGGAACGCGAACGGGAGTCGATTCCTTTTTATATTTCATTTGCAAGGAAATTCGCCATGGAAAAAAAATGTTTTTCAATTTAAACGTTGATTTCTCATACGCACATAAAGTTGTTGTAATGAAAAATTTCCAAATTACAAACTAGGATTTAAAATTTGATATTTACAACTAGTGCACTCGGTTATTTAATTATAAGCTCTTTTTTGTGGTCGTATAAACTAGATTTTTTTGTAATTAAGCGTTCTTTTAGTGCACGAATGTTATTAAGGCCAATATTTTTCATGAAAAAGCTTGACTAGCAATCAAATTAATGGGTTTTGCCGCAGTTGAAATGAGATTTGTTCGAAAATTCAATAATTAAACCAAAATATTCCTATTGAGGAAATATAACAACATAATTTATTTTTTAGTATGCGGGTATATTTATTTTTTTATGAAACATAGGAAAGGAATCTTTGTTTTAATTTATATTCTTTATTTTTTTTATTTATATTTAATTAAACTAGATTCCAAACATTATTTAACTAATTTGATTGGAATTATTTTATAAATTACCACTCTTTTGGTATTTTAATGTGTTTTTAAATTAATTCAACATAAATAATGAAAATACTAACGCAAAGTAGTTAATTTTTCTCATAGTTATACTAATATTTGTAAAAAAATATTTACATCGATGAATAACAACATAATTTATATTTTAGTTTTAATTTTTTATGAAACATATGTAAAAAATCTTTGTTTTAATTTATAATTCTTTATTCTTTTTTAGCTTATTTAAATTAATTTGCAAACATTATTTAGCTAATTTAATTGGAGTTATTTTATAAATTGCCGATTCCTTTGCTGGTTTAATGTGTTATTTTTAGTATAAAAAATCCTCATTTAAAACGTAATAAACCTATTCATACAATATTAAATTGTTTTCTTTAAATTAATTTAACGATTAAAGAGGTGTATTTTCTATATATAACGGAAATTATACCTTTGAGATTTCCATATAAAATTACACTTTTATCTGAAACTGCTTAATATTTGAATGTTTTTCATATGTTTATAAAATGCTGATGCTTATTGGCAGTTTATAATCATTTTTCGTGAATTTGTTTCTTTGTTTCCAAATTTATATTTGATGTTGTTTCAGAAATTATGTTAAAAATTTAGTTAATGGGTTAACTAGCCAAATTTTCACGATTTATAACTCACTTCCTTAATTTATAACAAAAAACAATATAATTTTTTTAATCTGTTAGGTTTTTATTATATATATTTATACAGCAACAACTTAATTTAAGTTTTTGTATTCACTTTTATTTTAGAATTCCGAACAATAACGGATTTAATCTTCTTTCGATCGTAAGAAACCTTTGTGTTAATTCAGAATTCTTTCCTTCCGTAAAAAAGGCGTCAAGAAAATTCATAATTACCTACAACTGAATAAATAATAATTTAATAAAAATCGCGATAACATCGCATTAATTATACGTTTTCTTAATAAAAAATGAGCATTGCTATTTGAATTATTTAATATTTCTAGGGAATTTGAAATTGTTGTTTTATAAATATCATAAATCTAAAATTAAAATATTTTCTCGTTATTATGATTTTATGAATATTTGCGTTTTAATTCTATTTCAAAACATTAATGAAAGCTTTATTATAAATATTTAGCAATAAAATTATACGATGTGTATTTTTAGCAACATTAATTATTATTAGACCGTATTTAATAAGTACGATGGCTATAAATATCCTTTCGTTGAAATAGTTTCTCTAATATTTTTATTATATATGAAAAATTGTGTGTTTGAATTGGCAGTGCATTCTACTGTTTAAAGTCATTTATAATTCTGTGCTTTTTTCTAAACGGATGTTAAAGTTTCTAAATTGCAATGCTGTCATAGGAAATGTGCAAATCGTGGCGCCAAACACGGAAATTCAACAATAAATTCCGATACACACACAATATAAATGTTTTTAAAATACGTACTGTTTTGAAGCCTCTGTACATAATTCGTATCTCTTGTCGTGTGAATTTTGTGAGTCGGCATAAATCTTCCAAAGCAACGGGAATGGGCTTAGGTACCCTGGACGGTTCCAATTCGTATACCACTTCTTCACAAGGACTATCTGATGGGGTAGCCATTCCTCTTGCTGATTGTTTATTTTTTTTGTTGGTTAGGCCTTCGACGTGATATTTATTCAAACATATTTAAAACCGTACGTATTGAATTAAATTAATTCATGGATGGAGTTCTTTTTAAAACGAATCATTGCGTCGATAAGTAAACCGAATAAAATGAATGAAAATGGAAAATAACAGCGTTAATGTGAATTTAGCGTAACCGTCGACGTATATGCACTGATTTCGATAATTGATTAATTTATAATTGTTCACTTCTCGGTGATTGAATGGTGAATGAAATAATTTGAGCGCAGGAAGAAATTCGCGAGCAAGGGACCCGGATTTGACCCGGACTGGTCCTCGCATCCGAGCTGCAGGAATTTGTGCCTAAAATGCGCAAACGCGCTTTTCCTCTGCTACCGCTGCCATGCCCGCTGTTAAAAGAAATTGGAAAACGTGTATACCGCATGCTAGCTTGTCGTAAATCCACATAAAAATCTAGCGCTTCGTTGTTGTTCCTTTTTTTACGATCAGTTAAAAAAAACGAATAATACAAATTGTGATCTATTTATTTCGACACTCCATTTTCCTCCCTTTCCATTCAATCAGAACGTAACCGCAACTAAAACTATTTCGACATTTATTTTAGATTTTATACGATGATTATTGCTAACGCGTTCCAATATTAAGGCACGTAAACCGTTTAAATTATAATTCTACACGAAATGTAGTGCGGCGATTGCGTTTTATCCAACTTTCGTGATTTTTCCTTCTTCAATCACAATAAAAACTTTTAGCGCGCAATTTAACTATTTTTAGTACTACTACTTATCGATTAATACCTAATTAACACTCTAGCTTTTTTAAATCTATTAGTTTTCTTTAATTTTAACAATAATTATTATTATTTTACAGAGAATTGTTACTGACGTCAAAGATAAAGGAAATGTCAAATTTCCACAAAAACAGTAATGTACAAATTCATCTATTGATTTGTAGATGTCGCTGCTTGCCGACAAACAACATAACCTTATATTTTACGTATTAACGGTATTAACATGTGGTAGATCGGGTTGAACGTAGAAGCATTTCTGTTTAATTTATCAAATTTAGCTTCTAAATCGGTAATTCAATTTTGAAAATAATGGAGGATCATGATGTCGAATTACATTTTCATGAAATGGAACTAGATGATAGATTATTAAAGGTAAGATAACTTTATTTTAAGATCAATAAATACTAAACTAGTTTTTTAGGCAATTGCAAGATTGGGTTGGATAGATCCCACCCTAATCCAAGAGAAAGCCATTCCATTACTGCTGGAAGGCAAAGATGTACTTGTCAAAGCTAGGACTGGCTCTGGCAAAACAGGTGCATTTGCAATTCCGATAATTCAGAAGGTGTTGAATTATAAGCAGATTGCCACCAAACAAGGCATTGTAGCAGTTATTCTTGCACCTACCAGAGAACTGTGCAAACAAATTCATTCCGTTGTTAAAGATTTAATTGTTAAATGTACCACAGATGTTGCTAGCATTAACATTGGAGCAGACATGACTTTAAACTTGCAAAAACCTATGCTAATGGAAAAGCCCGATATTGTAGTGAGTACACCATCAAGACTGTTGGAACATCTAAAAGCGGAAAACTTACATCTAAAACAAAGTTTACAAATAATGGTGATAGACGAAGCGGATCTCGTTTTTTCATTTGGATACGAAAAAGAATTTAAGGAATTAGTAAGGTAAGTTTAAATTAAAAAAAAAATGTATATAAATAAATGATACAATTAAACATTTTTAGGTTTCTTCCGAAAATATACCAAGCTGTTTTATCATCAGCAACACTAAGCGATGACGTAAATAGTCTCAAAAAATTAATTTTACATAATCCAGTCACTTTGAAACTTGAAGAACCTGATTTAGCTCCAACCCAACAATTATCACACTATGTTTTAATGGCTGAAGAATTTGATAAAGTCACCCTTTTATATACAATCTTAAAATTAGGCTTAATTCGGGGCAAAATTATCATCTTCGTTAATACAGTGGATAAATGCTACAAGTAGGTATTTGAGCCGAATAATCTTAAAGTAACATGGAGTACGTTAAACTTAAGAAACTTAATTTAAAAGTAGAGCATAAGTAAATTGTCCTATAACAAAAATATATTATTTTGCAGAATTAAATTGTATTTGGAGCACTTCGGTATAAAAACGTGCGTTCTAAATTCCGAATTACCAGCAACAATACGTTGTCATTCCGTAAATCAATTCAATAATGGACTTTATGATATAATTATCGCTTCGGATGAGAGGGCATTGGCGCAGCCAGGTCTGCCAGCACCCGATGACAAGTCTGGCAAGAAGCAGCAGCGTCAAAAATCGAAGCGGAAAAAAGATAAGGAAAGCGGTGTGTCGAGGGGTATTGATTTTCAGGACATTTCAACTGTTATTAATTTAGATTTTCCTTTGGATGTGTCTTCGTATATTCATAGAGCAGGACGAACGGCGCGCGGAGATAATGAGGTTGTTACAACAACAAGGAGTTTTCGAGTGAAGTTAACATACTCTTTAATAATTAATTTCTAGGGTAATGCATTGTCCTTTGTAAGCATGAAGGAAATGGAAATGTATGAGCGTGTTAATGAATATTTAAAGAAGATGCTTGGAGAGGATGGTGAAATATTCAAGTAATATATCTTAATTCTAGCGAAACAAAGTCAAATTGCAATAATTAATTTTTGTAGGAAATATGAATTTAATGTTGAAGATGTAGAATCGTTTAGATATCGTGCGAGCGACGCATGGAGATCAGTCACACGCTTTGCAGTTCGGGAGGCGCGATTAAAGGAAATCAAACAAGAGCTATTCAATTGCGAAAAACTTAAAGTATGCATCAAAACTATATAAATTATATACATGATATTAACATACGTATTATTGTAGGGTTATTTCGCTGACAATCCGAATGATTTGAATGTACTTAGGCATGATAAAGGTTTGCATACCGTGCGTGTTCAAGAACATTTGCGAGATGTGCCCGATTACATAGTGCCAGAGGAATTAAAGGACATTGTTAAAATACAGGGGAAACCTAAAAAGCGTAAAAACGATAATAAATCGCAGGATAGAAATATGTTTAAGGTAAAATTTATATTAGAATTATCATTTTAAAGCAATTTCCGCTGGCGAAATTTTAATTTTATCTGCGCTAGCGTGCTACATGTAAGCTTCCTTTTTGCCACAGATAACGTCACGCAAAATTAAATATATTAGTATTGAAAAATGATTTCTTATTGTTTCAGAAGCGCAGAAACAATCCTTTGATGAGCATGAAATATGACGGTTTCAAGAAAAAGGGAAAGCAACATAAGAAACAAGAAACACAAGAAACTTAAATGTATAATATAATATATACCTATATTTTATATTGATTTTCTGTTCATTCACGCAAAGGTGAATTTAGGTAACTATAATTTTATTAAATAATAATGATATTAAGGAAGAAAATGAAAGGCGCGTTTTAGTTATTGATTAAAAAGTTGAATAAAGCAGTGCTAAATAAAAACGAGGGTAAAAATTGGTGAACAACAGGTTTATTTACCAATAAACTTTCACAGCTTATAAAATTAAAATATTTTTAACAACAGACTTACTCATTTGTTTCATGTATATATAGTAAAATATTGATCATCATCAACAATATCAAATATTCAAATTGGAGGTGGTTTACATATTTATTTGTAATTAGTTTAATATTGCTCCTGATATAATTTTTTGTCTTCATTTTGTAACGACTTCAATTAAGATATTTACAAAAGGAATTAAAATAATTAGCATACGTAAGATTGATCGTTAATGTTATGAGAATTAAAGATATTTAATAGCAATATATAAAAAGCACAATATTTTCTCATCAAGATAACTTGCTAATTTTTATAATAATAATTAAAACTTATTAATATTCAAGCATATTTTTTTGTTCCTACAAGGATATAGACTACACAGTAAATACAACAATCAACCGTAAGCAATAGCGCCTATTAACAATTTTATTTAAAAAGGTATTCTTCTTTTAATGATAACATTTCATTTTATAAACTTTTTTCAATTTAAACAATAATCATAATAATAATAATAATAATACTTTGTATATTTATGCACTTATGCCAACATTTCATTTGTTTATTTCTAATGTTATACTTGTACTTAATATTTTTCACCATTTTCTTAACGTGATTAGATTAGAATTATTTTTATAAGTTTAAAGATATAGATTTGGTTTCATTTAAAATCTACATACATTAGAAAACAGATATTTAGTTAGTTATCTATGAAAACAATTTTGTACAGTGTGAGACACGATTTTTGGGAATGTTAACTAGAATAAGCTCTGCACGTGTAGGATCTTGATCCCTTACAGGAAATGCAATTTTCATTAAATCGTACACTAAGCCATTACTAAAATCCCTGTTAGTTATCAAGCTGTATGCCTTTTTTTAGAAATAGTTTTTTTTTAATTTTTTTGTTTTTGTTAATAATGAGGCGGAAGAGTTGGCACAGCACTGCTTAGCACTAATTGAATATTGCATTTTATCACTGAATTCAACATTTAAGTTCGGCACACTGGTCACTGTTGCATTGACGTGTGAATTTATGTTGGGGCAGCACTTGGTTGAAAATACCGAAGACCATTTATCTAAAATAATAAACAAAACATAATAAATAATAGTACTTGTTGTTTTAATATGAAATCGAAAACATTAGTTATTTACATAATATTATTATATAGTTGAATGTAAATACCTAATGACTTGGCCGTGAAAATAATATGTTATTATAATAGGTATGAAAAGTCTAATAATGTTTGACGACTATAATTTTTGTCCGCACAGGTTTAAAATTTTAGCAAAATGTAAATATTTTTGTTTATATAAATTTTAATATCAAAATCAACATGCAAAACAAAATATTTTTACAACTTTAAAATATATTGCCATTGATGGTAATATGTAAAAGGTCATAACAATCAACGCCGTAGGACAGCACCAAATGTTGGTTAAATGAGCTGTTTATTTTGAAAGTGGCATAAGTCCAGTTTCGATTTTGATTTGTGTTAATAATTTTAATTAATTGTAAATGTGCTAATGCTAATGATTTATTGTAGCAGTGGAAGATATTGTTAATATTTTTATATATATTTTTAATTTTTACTTTTTTCTTTTTTATTATTTTTACTTTCATTAAACTTAACAAATTCAATATCACAATCGAAGTGTATATGGACTTAGGTCATTTTCAAAATAAATGGCTCAAATATAAATATGTTTGTTTATATAAATTTAAATATCAAAATCGACATGCAAACCAAAATATTTTAATTTTAATACTTTTACAACCTTAATTTATATTGCCATTGTTGGTAAGATGTAAAACTCCGTAGGACAGCACAAAATATTTATTAAATAGATAAATATCAAAAATCTTGTCGCGGAATTTTTAAAGACAATTTGCATTATACTATTATCACCTCTAGGTGTGGGGTCAATATAGCAATATATTTAGAAAAAAAAAAATATATATATGTTCTACAATTCGTCGGTAATATGAACAAATATTTATTATTCATCATCAAAGCTAATGTTGGCTCTGATGATGACGATTTTGCCAAAACGCCTTAGTTGATATAATAAATTTTTGTGTTACCAACAATTGTTTGAAATTTATTTTAAAAATTGTGTATTGTTCTCAAAACAGTTTTGGAAGAACAACTTATCATTAATTTCATTGATTCATAAATCCGTTGACATTATGATACAGGGTTGAATTTAATAAAAATATTTTACAAAGAAACCAATACTAAGCAGGCATGAATATTCTATAATGGCAAGTTAGAGTTAACTTAAAACTTAAAGAGACATTTGTGAATGTGTGGGCAAGTATCGTGGTAGAAATATTATTTTCAATTCTCAACTTCCCGCCTCGCTAAATTAAATTAGATTTCCACTATGGCAAAGCACAGCTTAATGCTGTACATGAAAAGTCAAATAACTAGATTACGGTGTAGCACATACTGAAAAGCAGACTAAAATCATTGCCTTTGCAATAGTTATTATAGAATATTCAAAGCCGGTTTTTTTTTTATAAAATATATCTTAAAATATTCATATGAAATGTATGAAGAAATTGTTAAATCAATAAGTTCGTATTAAATTTTAAATTTTCCAATATATTTACATAAAAGGTGAATACTTACTGACATATCGTATTCTGTTATGTATGCGGGAATCTCAAGTTGATCGGGAGACATTACGGAATATAGGTACTCAACCCCCTGAAGACTTTGTACCTTTTGTTTAATTGCTGGCGCCATGAATGTTGTAAACCACCATGTCATCATCTGTTGTTTAATAAAATAATAATTACGATTAATATTTGATGAAAAACAAAGAGAATTCATTCAGATTTTTACCTTCGTCCAAAATGTAGGATGAATAATGTAGAACGCTTTCAGATTCTTTTTGTATTTATATGGTAAAACATTGTAAACTTCTTTAAGCCATGATAATGATGGATAATTGTTATGGGAGGTTAACGTGTGAAAATATGCGATGACATAATCACCTTTTACGATTGGATCGAGTAATGCTATTAGATAAAGTAAAGCCTAAAAAATTGCGCACGGGTAATTAAATCAGTTCAATGGCAAATTGTTGCACACATGTACAAACCTTATCTAGATTTATTTTATTAAATGGAAACCATTTGCCGACAAAGACTACGACAGGTCTTCCTAATCTATCTACGCCGCTTTGATACAGACAGCCTATTCCTGATACCTCTGTCAAATCTTCAGTTTTCGCACGTCGTAACAATCGTTCATATCTGTAACAACACACCATAGAATACAAAGTCACATATTATAATGATGATTATGTAATAAATGACTTCAAGAAATAGCCAATTAAGGTGTTTGTTCTTAATTGGCAGTATTACACAAATCACAAAACTTATTTGGATTTGGTTGGCAGGAAAAAGTTTCGTGCATATATAAATAACAATTAATATTAATAATCTTAACAAAAACACGCAAAATATGACCGTGCAAAGTTTAAATACATTATCGAACAAAAATACTATATGTAGGTATATTATACATAAGTATATGAAAAAAAAAATAATAAAATGTTTTTACCTATCGTCAAACTCGTTTTGTTGTTGTTCACGGTGATTTTCGTTTGAAGTGAAATTGAAAAACTTTGTGATGCTGTTAAAAATTGTCGGATAGTCAGTGATTGCCATTGCTGCTGAGATATTATTAATAGGTATTTCAAAATTGAAACGAATACGTGTATGGTTAACAAACAAATGTTTTACTATTGTTAAGGCATTCGCACTTTCAATAATAAATAACAGATCACCCCACCAGCTCTACCACATTATTAAATAGAGCCAATTCGCGCATCACGATTTCTAAATGGTTGTTTGACTAAACAATTGTACCCACTTTTTTATATATCTACGTCCTTACATTGTGCATATATACGGAATTCAAATCTTGAGCAGCATCACAAGATTGTTATCTAGACAGCAATATAACAATTAAAGCATCATTCTCTCTAAGTAAGTGGCGCTTTCATTTTCACCTCAAATAAATCGTAAAATAAACGTGAGTGCAATTTAATTATGAATCCGAGTATCAGTTTTAATTAATTTACGATGAGCAATGATAGTTAAAAATTAAGACGCTGTCATAAACTGAATTATATAAATCATTTCATTTATTGTGCAATGTCGAAATGGATAGGGAAATATTGTCGGTGTGATAAGAAATGGACAATTCCACTAAAGTTGTATGAACATTCATTTCTATTACCTTTTGTTTTGTATTGTTTTCATTGTTAATAACTATATAGAAAAGTTGTTCAATGCATGTTGGATATATTTCATGTTTAATAATGGAAAACATGATAAGACACGCAAGATTCAGGTGATGTTTATAAACTAGAACGACTACAAAAAAGCCGCTTGGAAAAACATAACATTTTGTATATCAACTCCGTATTTGTGATATTTTTTTAATTAAACCAGTCAATCAATCAAAATTCATTGCAATATTCAAAATTCAATCAATTTTTATTATTATTTATATAAATACTAGGAGTATATGCTTACAATATGGAATATAGGTCGTTAAATTATCGTTCTACTCACTTTATTATTGATCCTAGAACACTGCATTTAATGCACTTATAAAATTTCTAAAAACATGTTTTTGTTGAATGAATAATACGTAATGCATAATCTCGTAGGTTATAATAATTATTATTATTATCGCTAAACAAGTTAGTAACGATTATTAGGCAAGTTGAAAACTAATAAACAAGTGTATTGTGTGTGTGAAAAAAAACAGTGTTAGTGAGTTAGTGGAATTATCGTGTTATGAATAATGCTTTAAATAAATTTTAGAGCAACTCACCGTTCTTGATGTTGTATTTCCTTTACCATAATATCAGCCAAAGGATCATTATATGTGCGTTCGCCCAACAACCTCTGCTGGTCAAGATCCCCTTGCATTTGAGTAAAAGCATGATCGCCAACGTTCACCGACGTATCCAATTGGCTTGATAAATCTATCGATTCCTCATCGGCTGTGTATAGAAACAGAAAAAAGAAATGCATTTAAATTAGTAATGTAGTCAATAATACTCCTAACCCACTTCCAGAAACAACCAATTACTTAATTCATTTTTAATGTGTGTCCATTGCCTACATGATATTCTAGTTTCGTATGTGGTATGGTATGTACTATAGTTGTTGATACATTTTTCGGTACTTACATGAATATTCGTACGATTCATTTATCATCTTTGCAATACTATCACCGGCAAGCAACTGCCTTATCTTTAAAAGATTATTATCTCATTATTTCATCTCGCAGCACACACGCACAGTTAAGAAAATGTAATTTAATAGAAGGAAAATCCTTAGTGCATATTCACGTTGCAGCTAAGTATTGTAGGTAGGTAAATACATACATGAATACATGTACTTACATGTGCGCCCGTGGAATCTTACATTTTTTATGCTTTAATTCATCAATGTCGTATACACAAGTTTATGGAACTAATTAGAACTATTAATTTATAACAATTCGATTTAACGAATTTGGTCAAGTTATTACGAAACATGTTGTAGACAACCAAACACACACACGCAACTATACGACTAACCAACCATAGACGAACGATACTTACGATGTAATGTGTGCTGTGGATTATCAATAATTCTAATTTGTCTATCAGGAATCATAGGCTCGCCGTCGCTACCGCCGATATCCTGTGGAAGTTGCCAACGTGCAGCGTCCTCTTCAAACTTGGAGCGTGGAAAATAGAGTGGCAGTAACACTTCGTAAATACCAAAATCGGAATTTTCTACGGTGAATATAACGGTATCCAATGAGCTTCCATAATGCTCCAAAAACCTTCTGACGGTACCTACAATAATAATATTACTTTAAGACATCTTCTAATCGTATTACAAAACCAATAGAGGCTTCGTTTAATACTTACGTAACGCTATGTGAGCACCTTCATCAGGTGGATAATTTCGCTTCACGGAATTTATAACACAAATCGCTATTGAGTGAATACCCAATTCACGTGACTTTTGCAGCACATTCCTAATTAAAACGAAAATGCAATCATGAATTATTTTTTTCAATAATATTTTACATACTATTTAACACATATATAGGTACACATACGTGTCATCTATTACAAACTAGATTCACACTTATATGACGACATGTCAACATTTATAATTCACCATCGACGTCATCGATGCAATGAATGATGAAGCACACAATGGAGCCTCGTTTAGATGAATTATAAATGCGATTTCGTTCTAATAAAACGATATGAGTAGGGTTTATATATATATATATATATGATATCGTACCTATAACATATGTGAAGAGTATTTTCGGCTGCTGTTTGGTATTTGATATTGTATTTTGGGCCTACAGTATGTATAATATACCGAGCGGGCAGTGAATGGCCTTGAGTTACTTTAACATCGCCTGTTCGACATTCTGCAAAAGAAAGAAACAACATGTAGTAATCATTACATCCACCCTCGCATGCAACATATAATGAGCTTTATTTGTACAGTTATGAAGGATAAAACGTATATGTACAATATATGTATATGATGGGTGATTTGTTGAAAGGCCAACAATCGACGGAAATTGATTTTTTTTCTGTTTATATATATTTTTAAAATTGTTGCAAGAAACTTGGTTTCTCATCAATCATCGTTCAATGACAATCATAATAAATACCTCTGATATCAAGACTGACTTCTTCTTTCAATCCAGGGCCGGCACGCTGGAATATCCTATCACTTACTGGATTGCTATCGCTCATGGATTCATTTGTTGAATTTACAATTGCGTCTACTTGTAATGAAGAAATATCACCAGACCTACAATCAGAAAAATGCATCGTTTTTAGTCAAGTACATACTCTTCACATTTCTCCTCTTTTTATGCGCGCTCAATATTCAACATTCAACATTCAATGTTACGTTGAGTGAGAAGGGTTGTTGTATTGCAAAGTGCTTTTACCTTCCAGCAAAGGTACTCAAAAAATATCTCAACTTTAATTCAATTATTTCCAATATTCTTCAATTCGATAAACAGGTTTAATTAATTTTAATTTATTCATAACGCTATTTTTTTACTTATCGCAGCCGGTCCCAAGGCGATTTGACGTCTGCAAAAATTAGCCGTTAATTCTAATTAAAAATTTTAATTCGTATTTAGAGAATGTCAGAAAAGTGTTGCGAGATGTATGCGCAAATTATTCACTGAATAAATAAATCTTGGCGTATTTTTTTTCATCCTTTCCATGCTACATTGCATTAAAAAAATTGCATCAAATTGAAGCATCAGCAAAAATGTTCGCTTCTAGTGAATTTAATGACCAATAATTTTCTATCGATCTTCGAGTACGTACGCGCGAACATCAAAAAGTGATGGAACCGGCATTAATGAAATAATGCGAACAATGAAGCTGTAAATGTGCATTTAGCGTCAAAACGTTTTTTGATTGGAAATTGGAGTTGTCGAAAATTCATTAATATACGCTCGATACCCTCTATACTATACAAGTAAAACGCCGCACAACAGCATGAAATATTAAAGCACAAGAATAGCAATTATTAATTTAGTTGTAATTTGTACATGACAGGCAGCGTGAAACTTCCAGTCGAGTGCAACATAATACCGAAACTTGCATGGTTAATAGTTAAAATCAAATTCTACAATTAGCGAATTGTTCCAAAATAAATTTATACTGATTTAACATCTCACGAATTAAACGTAACGTGTGACACACACGTATTTGTAAATAATCAATTCATTGTGGAAAACTATGCATGAAATTAATATTACATCATCCCGACATCATCCAATCGATACATTTTCTGCATAACATAAACGCGCCTGATAAATTTCGAACATTTCATTCGTAAAATTTTGCGTTAGGTACCGTAACGAAAATGTGGCGAAATTTAGATAAGAATTATTAAATTAAAACGCTTTTTTACGAGGAAATTACGCTGGGTGGCAATTTCACACATGGCAAAGTTAAAAATGGTGTTGCATTTATTTCGCGGATTAATTTCGAAAATGTATACAAACTTCGCTACTGCTGCTGTATGTGTACATACTATACTGTGTCACAAAAATGTTGATCCAATTCCTAGTCCGAGCACAACTGCATACTAACTTTGGTGGAACTAAATAAAATTTAATAAATCCACGCTATGCACAATAATAATTTACAATCATATCAAAGCTTGCGTTTAGAAATGTTATGATATGAAAGCATTTTTATATTCCTATTCAATTACTATTCCGGATTTAATTAATGTATTTAATTATCTGCAGAATCTGTAGAAGTGTTAATTTGCAATTACAATTCGCTACCATTAACTATTTTTTAATGAACTTCCTTGTTATTTCTTAGCAAGTTTGCGATGGTTAAAACGTCATTAAACTCTTTTACATCTATTTCAATAATTACTGAATAAAATTTTATTATTATATTTATAATTGTATCCGAATTGAAGAACTGCAGAGGGATTAAAGATGAAATATCGTTGTAAAATGTTTTGATTATTGATATTTGGGAATTGTAATTGTGTGATTCGTGTTTTTGTAGCTATTGCAATTAATATTGATTTTTATTTTTCAAAATTATCCACAGAAATCACCTTTTATATTAATTCGTGTGTGTTCCAAATGTGATCCCCAAAATGGACGAAAAAAGGATGAAATTGATCGTCTGAATATGGGCTTAACTAAGTACAATTTTATAATTCTATACCTATTAAAATGAATCCTACATTTAATTTTCTATTACATTTACATTAACATGATATTTATTCTCACATTTCTATATAATTAACCACTTTTGTGACAGGTTTTTTCTCGTATTTATTGAATCAATTGTTCAACGGAGTTGATTGTCTCCATGAACGTCGAAATAGAAATGTCGCCTACTACCATACCTACTAGCATATCCTTGGAAAAGATATGAATATCCCTATAAGACAATTTCTGGCTCTATACACCTGCTCTAAATCAAAGAGTTGTTCCAGTTAGATGGCCAGAATAGGACTGTGATTATCTATTTGGGCCGATCACAGAAGCTTTTGGAGGGTGGCAAAGCCTCGGTGGCAATACTTCAACGAAATAATGTTCGCGTGCAAGTATGAAGAAAAGTTAGTGACAAACCGATAACTATCTAGAAAAGCAATATTAAGCATTTTAATATTTTATTCTCCTAATATAATAAATTAGAAGAAATCCGGTTTATATTCGATTCACCCACGTAAATATCCATAAAAATATTTGTTATGCTAATTTGAGTGTGTGATATTTGCAATTGTCTCCGAATTGAAGTAGTGTTGGAACAAAAAATGAAAGATGAAATATCGATGTGAAAAGGATTTGATTATTGTTGCATGAATGTGGGCTTACCAAAGTATAATTTTGTGATTGAGTTCTGGATCATACGGAAACGGAGAGATGTTGTGTTTCGGCGGCTCTCCAATTGCACTGTAATCAGTTATATAATTCGATGGTGTTATTTCGCTCCATCTACGTAAATCCCCCACAGAGACTATATCTTGCATTATTCCTAACGGTTCTTGATTCATTGTAATCCTCATATCTGTAAATAGAAGTTTCACTTAGAAATTCAAATTTCACAGCAATGTTAATATTAAATCAATATCATTATTGTGAGAATGAAAGAAACATTAATTTACATTTGACCTTCTATTGTGTATATTATTGCGTTGCCGTGTAATTAATAACAGAAAATATTTCTGCAATATCGAGTAATGCCACTTATAAATAAATTTATAGGTACCATGTATGTATATACAATATTATTATAGATAGATAGAGAGGTATGCTTCAACAACGTTCACAATATGCGACTATTTCATATATGTTATCTATGAAAGATAAGGATTGATTTTAAAATGAGGTTTGTCATACAATGCATTGCGTATTTATTTTGTTTTGTCATTTTATTGCAGAGATTTGCCGGTTCAAGAACGTTGCGTACCTGGCACACGGCTTATAAGTTTTATCAATTTCGCATTTAAATATTGTATTTCATATTCCGCCGCTATTATTATTCACTTTGCAGATTATTAATTAAGCTAAATATATTAAATTATTAAATACTCATTAGGATGGAATAATTAACGTTGCCAAATATAAAAATATACCCACGATAGGTATTTTTACAAATTCAATAACACTCGCAATGTTGAGCCTAACAAAATAAGTATTTTCATAAATTACATTTCTAGTGATAGATAATGAAACTAGGCGTCTCCATGAATTTTTTGTACTTCCAGTTGAAAGTGTTATTGATTACGTGTTTGTTTACTTTAACTCAAAACAACGATGTCGCAAAAATCTCGCATTACTCTTATGAAAATTCGGCCAATAGAGAACACCTTTAAACAATAAAAATCGAATAGATATTATCTGATTAGCATCTTATTAAATCATATACATATAATCAGCAGTAAAACCAATAATGAATCTTAATAAAACTATTGCAGATATATCTAGATACATAGAGCTCTCTATATTACAATATTTTAATGGTGATTCAATGCAAATAAAATATTTTTATGATATGAATAACACATTTCATCAAAATAAGGATAAAGAAATATTTCTGATGTCTTATCAACTCATGAATTAGCACTATTTTTATTCAAATTTCTAGCATGAAATAAAAAAATAATTAACCTATACATACCTAATGAATTTTAAATTAACATAAATTAAATACACATACAGCCCTTTAACGCACTTAATACGTTTCTAGATATTGGACATAGAGAAAGCTGTAAAATTATTACTAACTGGAGAGTTCCGGTCGATAAAATTGCACAATTCTAAAACGAATGCAACGCTAAAAAGCATTTTTGTGAATTGTGCCTTCTAAATTAAGACATTAAGCTGATCTTACAACATTCCATTAAGCTATGCAAGAATAATATGTTTTTGACATCTCATCAAATTATTTAATTAACATTTTATTTATAAATGTTAAAAAGATAATTGTTGTAAGTATATTAAACATACATAACGCGCGCTTTTGACACATTTCTAAAAATACGTATAAGAAAAACCATCAACTCCTTCCTTACAAGCTGCTTGAAAAATCTCAGCTAATAAAATTCCACAGTTTTAATGCTGATGCAGTGGTAAAAAATATTTTTGTGAATTATGCATTTTTATTATAAAATATTATGCTGGGTCGCACAAAATTCCATCAACATATATATTTTTGATATCGTTTTTAACTACCTCTATTCAATTAGTATTTTATTTTGTAGATACTGTAATCAGGTGATAAAAAAAGACTCAAAACCAAACTATAATTGTACAATATCATAAATGAATCCTTTCATTGCGATTTTTTAGCTTTTAAATATTTTGATATTGTACGCCTCATTTCATTCCTTATTAACTAAGAAACATAGAAAATATCCAATAATTAATTAATTACTCAATTGTTTAATTGGGATATTTTGTCACAAGCGTACTTTATAATGGACTTTATGTATTCAAAAATAATATTTTATTTTGATTGAATCAAAGAAAATGTGTAGCATTTCTGACTGATGGGACATAATTGTCCAAGAAGAAACACTATTGGAACCTGAGACTAAAAGTA
>JARJDW010018477.1:0-48614 GCA_030264715.1 Adinopsis sp. GC000173 | reverse complement strand
TTGTCGTCTGTCTTTCTGTCAATAATTTAGAGTATACCATTGATGTAAACTTCATTTGAAGTCACTAATGCCAGGCTAAAGCAGGGCCTTCTAATTGATCAATTCCCGATACTTATTTGACATAGTGTAAGTCATAAAATTTCAAGTAAAGATATTGCTTGAACAAAAAAGGTGGCCGTGTTTTTTGTGCAGAAGGTTGTTATCTACCTACCCCTACATTGTACACTTGTAATTCTCTAAAATTTTTGGGAATTCCCTTGAATTTTTTTTTGTAACAAACAGCCAGCAATATCAACAAGTGTCTATTTTACAATTATCCATACCCTCATTCCGCTGCCGGCCAGTCTTGGAAAGTAACAATAAAGTAAGAATGTCTAAAAAATAAATATCTGGAAAGCAGCCCCTTTTTCAACAACATTTCCTGAAATTGTATAAAAATTATTTTCGTATCGCGCCTTCGTCAATAAAGAATTTGCTGGTGCGGACCTTTAAATTTTTAAATACCCCCTCTTATACTTTAAAAAAGGGGTGTGAAGTTACCCACACATTTTTCCAGTGATATTAAGGAAAATAGGAAATGTGCGAAAAGAATTGGGAATTTCTAGTGGCATACTTGACGTTTCAATTAAATGCCTTATAACTTTTTTCTGGGCCACGCCCGATTTGGCGATAGCCGGTTTGGCGATATATTATTTTTTATAATGTATTATAAAGTTATTTATAATAGTAGAAATGGTTTATAAAATTGCATCTTCAAATGCCATTTATGAAAAATTTAAGGCCGTTTTTAAAAATGTAGAACGTTTAACGTTTGCGTATTTATTCTCAAATTATTTCTGTTTTTGAATGATGTAAATATATTTTATCATTCGGTTGTAATCTTACGTCGCAATTAACATTGTTTCCTATAGGAGTACGAACGCAGTGAATCTCGAGTGGAAACACCTTAAATATATTCGAAATAATCTTTTCACCTGTTAGTGACATTTAAAAATTAGTTATCGCTAAACACATTTTGAGACTGGGCGCGTTTTCAGTTATTGGGTTAAGAGAGTCAGCAGAGTGTAGTATATGGTTTGTTGCGTTTAGGGTTATAGAAAATATATATAAAAATAATTTAAAAGCCATTTNGTTGCGGTTAGGGTTATAGAAAATATATATAAAAATTATTTAAAAGCCATTTCTACTATTATAAATAACTTTAGAATACATTATAAAAAATAATATATCGCCAAATCGTCCGTCGCCAAATAGGGATGCACTCCTTTTTTCTATATTGACATTTTTTCAAAATTCTTTCACCAAATAATAAATATATGTATGTAGAAAACGGTAATGTAGTTTATATAGATGTAGCAGTAAATGGTTTCTAACTTATTTGTTTCTCGATATTTTTTCAAAATTCTTTCACCAAATAATAGATAAATGTATGTAGAATCTGTGGATATATCACCCACTGATTGGCCGATCCGTTTTGCAATAGATTAATGCCAAAATTAATTCAACAAGTAAAATAATCAATTCACAGATTTGAAGAAATGCACTATCGGCGTAATGAAAAAGAGGCTGCCTTGGGTCGACACTCATCCCTTCGCGGTTTATGACACCCCTTGTAGAGAATCGCCCCGGGTGTCCTACCCTAAAATGTAGGTATGCTACATCTATAAAAACCACATTACACATTATAATCAATTTTGATATTAATCTATTACAAAGCTGCCCGACTGATCGGTTGCTAATATATAATGCAAAAGTTTGGCCACATATGCATCATTTAGCGAAAGAATCGTGAAAAAATATTCATAAACAAAAAAGTTAACAATTTAAGTTATTTAAGAGGCTGTTACTTCATATATTGTAATTATGTTATGATTCTAATTGTTTTGAATAAATTAAAGTGTATTATTTTAAATAAATAAGTATATTCATTAATAAATTTATTTGAATAAATTCAAATTTTGAATGCGCACGCATCTTTTCTTTCCCATTGCCTTCATTCCTTCATTCCAACCAATCTAACCATCAAACTAAATCGGTGGGGATAGGACCTTAAAAAATTCAGGAGTTGTCACTCTTTTCTTTGATGCAATTATTCTCCTACAGAGGTGGTTTTTTTGCTACATAATAAATGTTAAATCCAGTTAAATCTTTAATATAAAATAATAATTTTACCTGATAAATGTAAGAATTAGCAGTAGTAAGCAGAAAAAAGTTATTTTTGCAGTTGAAGGATAACATCGCAAAGTTAAACATGAAGCTTAAGGATATTTCGGATAATTTAACTAAATAAACTTTTACAGATATAAGATGAATTTATATCAAACATCGGAAACAAAAGTAGCTTAAAAATTAGTGCAATAAATAGGCAAATATTGGAAATGATTATAGGCTTCATAATTTTATTCTGCCAGCTAAAATAAATATGTATTTAATTAATGTTATATTAACTAATTAAACACGTATTACTATTAATATCAAAATGCGTGTAAAACTAAACATTACGCTAAATAAATCAAATTTCAAATATAAATCGACATTGAGCGACATCTTTAGTACAACGGCTGGACTATAAAACGAAAATACAAATTATTTAAAAAAAATGGAATTACAATAGTTTCTAGACCACAATTAAATTCGATACATTCTTGGTAAAGTTACTAAACCAAAAAACATTTATTAAATGTTGATTAATAGCATGTTTTCGTATTGCATTTTAGTGGTAGTACTTTATAATACAGCCTGAAACTTTTTACAATTAAACTTCACTAAATAACAAATTTCTATTAAATCAATTTTAAAATGATATTGAATAGTAAATTAATACATTAAAGTTCCATTAGTGGGTTAATATGAATGAAAAGAAATATCAAAAAGAATCTATTTATATAAAAATTAAAAAAAAAAACAAAAACAAAAAACATAATGCAGTAGTTTACAAAAAATTATCACATTTATAGAATACAAATGAATTCTTTGGGAAAGGCATTGTAATGGTTCTCATATTATTGCTTTTATTGCCTATTTTAAGTACCTGAAAACTAGTTTCAACTTTGCGGTGTTTTTTTTTAAATCACATATAAACATCATAAATGAATTGTAACAAACTAGAAAATCGATCGCAGTAATTGAAAAGCAACAGAAAATGTTTTTTTTGTTTTGTATATATGTATCAATATATCAATATATAATAATTTATTCCTCCCCATATCTGATATCACACAATAGTCCTTCCATGTCTTCGGTGGTTATTCGTTTAGTATATGTGGTACCGTCACCCAAGCTAAAAATGAACAATCGTAAATTATAAATGTAAGGTTGTGTTTTGGCAATTATGACAAATATTTGCATTAAAATTCTTATCGACTGCTAAGGAATATCTATATATCTATGTAAAATAACACACAAAAACAAACAAATCCATTTGTTATTCGATTAATTCATTGAATATAAATAAAAATGCAGTCCTGTTGTATTTCGTATGCTTTATTATCACTTGTACATTATTATTAAATATCAAATACGTTTATTTTGTTATTGACAAAAAAGTATAAAACGTTAAATAAAGTATATTTATAATATTGGTGGCAGTGCATTTTTATTTATCAAACAATAATTAAAATCAACTGAAAAAACGATTGAGCACAAAGCACCAATGCAATTAGAAGCGCATTAGGACGAAAAATAATATTGAAAAAATGAAATTATTTTTTAATTAATTAAAAACGGCACAAAATTAGTCAAAAAAACTGCAACTGCACCTAGCTCTAGACTGGATTCAAACTCTCTGACCTGGTCTGGGAATTTTCCATTGTCTGATAAGAGTATGTTGATTGTTGTGATCGAACTGGGTACATGATTCCATCCCCAGCGCTACAAACATAACAAAACTCACAGATACATAAATAATCCTTAGCCAGAGAAAGCAATTATTTCAACTCAAACATCATGTGTCTATTACAACAACAATTACAATTACAGTTACAATAACAAAAAACACATTTACAATAATACGTACGTTGTAAAAACGGGGATTAGCCACAGTTTTGGATTTTCACCAAACACCTCCATAAAGTTTTTCTTTCGTCCGAGATTGAAGCCGTTTTTATCTGGGCCGGTGTTGAAGACGGGTGCTCTAAATGCCTCTACAATGAAAATGCATTAATAACGCAAATTATTGGTAACAGTGGTGGTCACTAAACAATTCCAGTACACTTAACGTTCTCAATCTCAAATTCATGAAAAATTAATAATAAAATTATTCAATATCAGATTGCTTTAAATTAATCATCGATAAACTACTTATATTCTAGAGTATGTCCCAAAATTCACGTAAGATTTGATTTTGATAAAAATCACATGTTATTAGTATTTATTGATTTATAAAGTATAAGATTGATTTAATGTATTTGATTGAGGGCACTTTTGCTTAGTGAAAAAATGTAATAAATAATCACTTTTCTTGGTTTTGGTTTCACATGTTTTATTTTCGTTTACTATAGTTTCGGCATTTGCGATTTTTAAAGCGTGAATGATTACAAAATTGTACCAAATCTATTTAAATATATACATTTTTCAGGCAAAATTTTGTTACGCCAAATGTATAGTAAGCGAAAATAAAGCATGTGAAATCAAAAACAAGAAAAGTCATCATTTATTTCCTATAAGATTGATATTAGAAATGCGTATTCGAAAGAACGACATTGTATTGCTAAAACCACATAGCATTATAAATTTGTAACTACACTATCATAATATGGTTTTAAATAACAAATTTAACCGCTTACAACTCATATGGAGAAGATAACTCAACGATGTTTACAGGTATTTTCGTTTTAGCATCACAAGCAAAACAATTCGATTTCTGCATAATTTATTTCACGGTCATGTCATTTCCGTTTTTCCTGATCAGAACTAGTCGTCTAGGTCAATTAATTTAAATAAATAAATTTCATGTCATGGCTTCCTTTCCTTTGATCTTTTTAAGGTTTATGCCAGATAATAAAAAATTTTGACAATGGTAAAAGCGTGCAAGAATTTTGCTCGATAACTATCCCAAGCAAATATCCCATTCTCTAGACCAGTACACCTCACACATTTTGAAGCCGCAGAAGACTAAATTTTAATATTTTTTTCGAATAGCAATAACAAAGGGCTAAAAAAGTTAGATAGTTTCAGTTTATTTGCTACGGAAATAGTATAGAAACTGCAATAGAAAAATAAATATCACTAGAGATCCACTGCTTTATATCAGAAGTGACGAAATTGAGTACTTTTATGTCCAATATCTTAAATAATGTTTTAGTAGTTATAGCCTAAGCAAATTTACCGGTGAAATCATAAACCAACCGCATCTATAAATGGCAGTAAAACGCTCGATGTCTACACTTAAGGAGATATTCTTGATGAACCTGACATACTATGGAGTTGGAAGAATTTGGTTATTAGTAAAAATCTTCAAAAATATTAAATTGAAACATACAAATTTTAGTAACGCATGTACTCAAAAAGTTTTTCGATAATAAATTCAAGAGAAGTTTCTTGCGCATTTTGCTGCAGTTTATAGATGCTGCTGGTTTATCATTTCAGCTATATTTCAGTATATACTATACCTACTAAAACTTTATCTAAGGTTTAAAATTTCCTGCCACCTCTTGGTGAACCATTATTATAATATTGATGAATTAATAATTAAAAAGACTTGGTTTTGATTTATTATAGATTTTATTTAAGTAAAGTCTATACGCATTTCGACTATACGGTCATCATTAGGACTAATCTATAAATAGTCTGTTTCTTGTTGTTTATAGATTAGTCCTCATGATGCTTGTAGAGCCGAAATGCGTATAGACTTTACTTAAATAAAATCTATAGCGAATCAAAACCAAGTGTTTTTAATTACTAATTCCTCAATATTAACTTAACGTAATAGGCATAATAGCACTCCGTGTCGTCATGCTGTTGGTTTATAATTTCCCTATAAGTCTGCATGAATTACATTTGAAAATATTTAAATAACGCTTTTCATCAGACATCCTGTATATACCGCCTTGTTTGAACTCAATATGAAAAGTGGCCTCCACACACAAAGAGCTTTGTAACCTTTGCTCTATACTTTATAAAAAAAAACAGGTGTTATCCATCAAATTCATATATTGCGTGAATTGTGAATAATCAATTTGAATAAGTGTGCTAGAAATTGTTGACACCTCAAACCTTTGACTTACCTAGAGTTGTTCGATTCACAGATACTAAATAGATGTGATAAAAAAATAAGGAAGCTAAACTAATGGCAAACATAACAGCCACAAAGAATAGAAATAGTATATGGAATCGACCCATTCCATCTAAATTTCCCTAAAAGATATGAAAAAAACAACAAATTACTATTTTCCATTACGATAACATAATGAAAAAATCGATAAAACGACAAAAATTAATTATCTGTTTACATGCGACGTATTTTAAAATTAACTCCATGTAATATGAAAGGAAAAAAAATTCAAAAACAAGTGTTATACAAATACAGCGTGCGCGATTAAAAACTTAACAACATTCTTTTGCATAATACCTTGTTTATTATACAAAAATACAAAGAAATTCTATTATATTTCATTTAAAGAGTTCTTGCTGAGAATTTTCATGACATATAGCCACCTTGAATCTCTGTGATTTGCTTAATCCTCGCCCTAAAGCGCGAGCATGCAGTTTAGAACTGATCAACTCAATAATTGTTGGATATGTTTTTTCAAAGGACTTTTGCCCTTCTAACAGTCAAGATCTAAATTCTTTGGACCTCTATGTGTGGACGTTTTGAGAGACAAACCAAGGCACCCTTAGGTTAACGTTATTCATGGCCAAAAATTGCGATGAGTTAAACTAAGCATGCTCGCGTTTTAGAATAAGAATCAAGCAAATCATACAGATCCAATGTGACTATGAACTGAAAATTCTCAGCAAAGATCTTTTAAATGAGATATAATACCATTTGTTTGCATCTTTGTATACTGACTTAAATAAACAAGTTTTTATGCAAAATATTTGGTGTCCAGATTCGATCGGGCACCCTGTATATATAGTGCGTCTAGTAGCACATATGTAGATATACATATTACATATTAAGCGTAACGTGTTGGATTTGAGTATTAGTAATCATCATTAATCAATGTATAACTATTGTTTAAACAAAAGTATTTATAGTCAGCTATCTTGAATTTAAAAAAAAAATAGTTGTTACATAGGAGTATCAATAAATTTAATCATATCCCAATCAATTTCCTATACAAGTTGCTGTATTAGTAATTGTTAGTTTACATTGAAGCGAATTTTTATCGTAGCAAATACCAATTAGTTAATACGTGCAAATAATAGATAAGACAGGTTGTAGGGAATACGTCGTAAAAGAATAATATTGTCGGAATATTTTCCGTTGAATGTCAGATAAATGTTTGCTGTTTCAAGCGCGTCAATAAAATTGAATTTGAGATAAAATAAATTCGTTGTAAAGGCGCGTAGTAAAATCGATAG
Source organism: Adinopsis sp. GC000173 (assembly GCA_030264715.1). Classification (NCBI taxonomy): domain Eukaryota; kingdom Metazoa; phylum Arthropoda; class Insecta; order Coleoptera; family Staphylinidae; genus Adinopsis; species Adinopsis sp. GC000173. The sequence continues at coordinate 41,090 of JARJDW010018477.1, read as the reverse complement.
CTTTCAACTAAAACGCAATAACATAATAAATCGATGTCATTAAAAATTTGCTTGTTGAACTATTTTTAGATTAGAGTTGGACTTGAATGATCTGACAATCAAATATTAGGCAACCCAACACCATACGAGTACATCACATCACATCACATCACACACCAAGATAATAATAATAATGTTGATATTGATATTATACGCATGTTGTTAGTATGTATGTTATACAAAGTTATGAAAATGGTTATCATTGTGTAATGCGCTTACCAAAGTGTCTGAACTTGCTCGATGCCCCTGCATGCAGTGAAAAGAAGAACAACAGTAGTAACATTATAACGAATAATTAACAGATCGCATATATATGATGAGAGCGTGGTCGCAGTGCTTACCTTCCAGAATGCGATGAAATATTGCATCGATGTGAGCGATACAAATATACAGTACACTAAGGCATAGCCGAGAAATAATATAAAAAATTTGTAGTTCGTATAGCACACACAATTGTTGACCCACGGACAGTGATGGTCCATTTTCAATATACAAACGCCGCAGACGGAACAATGATGGGCGCGATCCGGCTTGATGATACGACATTTCTCACAGTATCGTATCGTCCCATTCATCGTCTTATTTAAGTTTGGTAAATTATGGCAGAAGCGTTCGAGGATGTTGTTTTGCATCAGATCGTTATCAGCATGCAGCAGTCGCTCGAATTCGCCTTCAGGCAGCTTAAACTATTTAATATGAATATAGAATATAGATGCTTGAATATTAATATTAATATTAATCCAATAAATATCATTATATATTTATTTACCCTAAATGGGACTGTTCCAATATTGGTGAAAATTGTTTGAAAGTACGCCCAAATAAACATAAAGAATGAAATGTGATAGAGAATTAAATAAATAACTTTTTGTACAACATTTTTGATTGTGTCTAGAAAAGAAAAACACAATGTACATTTACACTGAAAGTTATGTTTTGCTGAATAAATACGTACATATACATAGTTGAATAACAAACGCATAGTAGGACCATACAACTATTGCCAGAATAAATAAAACTGGAACCCATTTTACTGCTTTTATGCATAAAGTGCACCGATTTTTACGTTGCGTTGTTTGTGTTGATGTTGCACCGGATAAAGCCATTTTTTCCAACTATGTTTATTAAACCAATTTACTAAACTAGCATGCCGTGGGAACCAAACAGAATTTCAATATTAATACCATATTATAATTTAGTTATAAAAACTTGAAAAACTCACTAATTCATTATTAAAAGCTAATAACAAATGTGACTTGTGTCAAATTTTTTAAGATTGACAATTCTTCCATCCACTACCAACATGAAGACATAAAAGATTCGATTTTAATATCATTTAGTTTCCTAATTAAACTAATTATTCGAATTAGTAAGAATGCTGTCTGTCACATTGTACACACGTCAAGAATAGTTATTACTACTTTGTTTAACAGCTCCATAGCAAATGAAAATGAGTTGAAAGAATGGAAGCAATGCAACACTGTCAAATTGTGTCAAATATCGTCATGAATCGTCATTGCGCATGCGTTGTTTTCATCTATCTCATTTCAACTTTCGAACGATACATACGCGAAATGTTTGTACTGTAATCCTACCAATACGTAGTGTGGTTATATTTATTAGTATACTTATTAATATTAAAAATTCAAATGGAATAATTTAATTATTCATCTATTGATTTTCTTTCGTGGAAAATTATTTATTTCCATTTGCAAATTGATGCCTTGTATATAGGTACGTAATATTCCTATTCTCCATCCATGTGCGATAATTATATACATATATATGTTGACATATACGTATGTATTTAATGGTGCTAAGCGCACATTGCGTCCATTTTTTTACATTTTATTCATTTTTTCTCGCTTTGCGTAGAATTCTAGGTTAGGTAGCCGATCTGCTTCGTTTATCGTTAGTGTTTTGTTCGTTTTGATTCATCGCAATGCAGCCCACAAAGGAAAATTCAGTCAACATACCAGCATTTCTCAGCAAATTGTGGAGAATGGTAAACGACACAAATACGGATAATCTCATATGTTGGAGCACTGTAAGTTGATGATTTGATCTAGTAAATGTAGCCAATTACTAACTAAGCATTTTCGTTTTCTAGTCTGGTACAAGCTTTATTATTCTCAATCAAGTACAATTCTGGTACGAATTACTACCCGTTTATTACAAGCACAATAATATGAGTAGCTTTGTTAGACAATTAAACATGTGTATGTATTAATTGCATTGTTGTATCGTTGAATATAGTAGTAATTTGATTGATTTTTAGATGGATTTCACAAAATATCAACGATTGATAATGCAGGTGGTGAAGGCGGCGGTGACAAAGATGAGATTCAATTCTTTCACCCATACTTTCAGCGCGATAAACCTGAGCTGCTGAAGAATATCAAACGTAAGGTAACCGGCACGAAAGCTCAACATCACACGAATGAAAATCAAGCACTCTACATCAGCGACGATATATCGAAAGTGTTGAACGATGTGAAACAGCTGAAAGGACGACAAACATCCGTTGACTCACAGCTCGCTGCGATGAAACTGGAGAATGGTGTTTTATGGCGAGAACTTGCACTCTTACGTCAGAAACACTTAAAACAACAACAAATCGTTAATAAGGTAGGTAATAGCAACCAGTGCTTCTCAAAGTGGGTGATATCGTCCCCCTGTGGGCTTTTCCCATAGTCGAGAGGCGATTAGTAACATATCATATTTTGGAGGGACAAAGACAATATCTTGGGCAGTATTAAGAACATTAGATTTTTTTGTTTCATCATAGAACAGTGTTTCCCAAAATGTGGTACGCATACCCCTAGGGCTACGCAAAGGCTTTGAAGAGGGTACGCGCTAACCGTCCCATTTCAGTATATGTAACTTGCGACCCCAAACATTTTTTGTCGAAACTAATAAACGCAACAAAATTCGAGCATTCGCATGTGAATACGATGAAAATGTTTATTAATTATACAATTTTGTTACAGTTGATTCAGTTTCTTGTAACGATTGTTCAACCGACACCAAGGATGGGCGGGCTGGGCGTCAAGCGTCAATATTCATTGATGCTTGGCGACACGCCGAACAAAAAGACAAAACCGAGCGGAAAATCGCAGTCGGTGTCGTCTGATGGACCGATCATTCATGAGCTGGACAATGAAAATCTTGCAGCGGAGCCCGCCAACGCCACATTTGAAACACAACTACCGGTAAGTGATATTTTTATCATATTAATTAGTTATATTAATTACAATACGGCTATTGATACAAATGTGTAATGTGAAGCTATAATATATACAATTATTATCTATTTTGATTGGTATATTAAACCTCCTTTAGATAATTATTTTTTTTGATTATGCGCTAAGAGAGGTGACATATACTGGGATTGTGGAATTTTCCTACGTGATATCCTAGTGATAGGATTCAATTAATTTATTAACCGGTTCGCCATACTAATATATGTGTATAGTATAAATTTTTGTAAAATTTAAAAAACGCATAAAAGCTTAAATCATCATTTTTCATTTAGTTGATAATACTTTTTTTTATTTTTAATGTGATGTTATTTTATTTTCAAATTTGTTCTCGCAAATTTCAAACTGAAATCATAGAAAATTTACTAAAATGTACAATACATTATTGCATACAAGCTTGCTGTAATTGATGGCAATACATAGCACATATTGAAACATTAGTTGCAATGATTTAAAGACTGACAAACCATTGTTGTTCCGTTCCGAATGTCCTTAAATTTTTACTTTAACGATCTAAGGATTTCTATGAAATCAAAGCCGTAGTAAACAGTCTTGTTGCTGAAAGACTTATTTAAATATATAGTATAGGAATTCATTACATAAATGGTATAGGAATGGTTAATAACCTTGGATAGTGAGTGAATCCAAAAAAACTGATATTGAATATTATAATTCATTGAATTGTTAGAGTTTCATTTTGGTATTATTAATTAATCAATAAATATAAAATCCAAACAGAACTTTTCAGCTTTATTGGAGCAAAAACCATAGTAATTCTTAACGAATTACAAAAAAAACTAACTGCGCTATGTCAGGAAATCATAGACATTACGGAAAGTATTAAAATAGCAAATACTCGTTAAAAATATCAGAAAAATACGCGCAAAACTTATATATATGACCTTAGCATTTGTAGAATGTTGGACCAAAGACGTAATTAAAGAATATTATTTAATGCAAACAGTTTTAGATAAGCACTCGCTCATGCGCACGAGTACTATATTATTGTTTTTTTCTCCCCTTTCTTCTTCGAACGTGTGGAAAACAATAGATAATAAGTATTTCTTTTTTGATTGAACACCAAGAGAGGTAACATCAGTGGTGAAATTAAACCGGTTCGTTCTGGTTTGCGCGAACCGGAACCGGTTGATTCATAACAAATAATGTACATTTTGGAGAATATTTTGTGATTGCAGTTTGAAATTTACCTGAACAAATTTGAAAACAAAAATATACCATATATATCTATAAAATTGCATAACAGTGCACCGGAAAACTGACACTATAATCTAGTTAATTCCGTTATAGGAAAAAATGTGAATATATTGGCATGATTATTGTTATTAAAAAGATTATAACAATTGAAATGAAAAAAGAAATCGAAGCATCAACACATTTTATTGTACTAAATCAAACACCGGCTATAGAATATTCTATTGCGCATCGCCAGTCAAATCTAATTTATACTGTTTATTTGCTAAGTAGTTGACACCTGCACTATTTTATTAATTTAATGGTATTTTCTTGGAAATTTGTGTTCGATTAACATTATATTATAAATTTGAAATCATTTTTTAGCTTGGTTTGAAACTTTCTTGTTTTACATATGGAAGGTTCAGAGTTCACTTTTAACTAACTCCACCTTTGCCTATTTCTAGATAGAGACTATCGTTAATTGCAAAAATACGTTACTTTCCGATTTCATACCGGGACCAATACAAAATTAAATAATTTTACGTCAAATGGCATTAAATTTTTTTTATTGTTCAATGATTGTAATGTATATTCATTCGTTTATTCAGTAGTGGAACGAAGAAAGTTTGGGGTCGGCCGTAAGAAAGTTTTTGGAACTCTTACAAATTACAAAAAAATATGATACAGTTTGAAGCCGATGTAACCGACTTGGCCCACTATAATTTTTAACCATCCATATTATCTCATGTATGCTAGACTACGCATGAACGCCCCACACACATATAAAACACGTTTATTTGCAAACAACTTACATAACAATGAATTCTTACAGCCGGTAAGTCCAAATCCAGCGTCGGTCAGCAGCGAAGTGTTCCTTGACTCCCCCGAATATATCGAAAAAGAGATGATTGAATTGCTGTCTGATAATGAGAATCATGACGACGGCAAGACGTTGACGGGTGAGGATACCTCGCAGGTATTTCTCAATCCAAACACGCAGGATGTGATGCTGAGCAATTTGATGAATGGCAGCTACAATACGACTGCGTTGAAAGATATTACAGGAAATGGGGGCAAGGTGACCGCCGAGCATTTGGACGAAGAATCTGAAGCTCTGAACGATGATAGTATGGCGCTTGCAAAGCCCGAATCCACACACCCACCAAAATACACACGATTGAATTCAGTGTAAGTAGAATATTGCTGTCCTAACTTAAAAGGTAGTATCTCCTTCCAGGTAACTTTTGAGAAAATATAGATTTAAGTGTAAGATTTCATTAGAGACAAATATACATCTTGCGAAATGTGTATATATTTACTATACATGGAGTGGCATAACAATAGTGAGACTGAATTTTTATTTACCAAAGTTTCTGTTTTTTTTGAAACATGAATGTTGTTCGCACTTTTAGTAATAACCCAGGAAGTTTTCAAGCGGTATGGTCTTCAGTATGTCCGTTTTTTTAATTATTTCTTAAGTACCAAAATGGCGTTCTTTGAGGACATTTTTCAGTTTATGAAAAAGGAAAAAGTCACAGGACCTGAGGTCAGGTGAATAGGGAGGCTGCAAACGAATGGGCGCTCCATCATGACAACGCACCATGTCACACTATCTTCTTCGTCACAGAACTTTTTATCTCTAAAGGCATTCCTGTGGTTCCGCAGCGTCTCAATTCACCTGAATTCAACCTCTATCACCTTTTCTTTTTTCTTAAACTGCAAAATGTTCTCAAAGGATGTTGTGTCGGGACTTTAGAAAACATCCAAAAAAGTGTAACAAACATGCTGAAGACCAAACCGGTTGAAAACTTCCAGCGCTATTACCAACAGTGGGAACAACGTCTCCAACGGTGTTTAACTGCCCAGGGAACATTGATATTTAAAAAAATAAAAAATCGGTCTCATTACTTTTGTGCCAAAACACATATGTTATTATTTTGCAGTGATTTTACTGCTGTATAATATGCCAATGTTGGCAGGTTTTACTGTACATTAATGAATTAAATACCAGACGAAACTGGAGATACTGCGTTTTAGCTAAGGAAGACAGAATAGCATACTATGGAATAACCGCTTTTCATTTGTTTATTTATTTTTATAGGGAAGATTTGGATTTCCATGTGGAAACTACTCAAAACGAATTAGACCAATTAAAAGAGTTGTTAAACAATTGTTCAACGTTTGATGCCAACACGTTGTTAGGCGTAAGAGTTCAGTGTTGTAAACATTCAAATTAGTTTTTATTAATTGAGTTTATCGTTGCAGTTATTTAACGAAGGAGCTCCAAATTATGGATTAAGCTACGCGGCTGATGAAGGCAAAGGTAGTAAAACTAATTTCAGTTAGAAATAATCATTTCTAATATAAATGAATGCTTATAGACCCATTGTTGTCTGGTTCTGAATTAGCTACATATGGATCTGGATTAGATTTTAATCAAATAATGGACGAAACATCTCAAGAAACCCAGAACGTAAAACAAGAGCGTACGTATAATTGAATTAAATTTAATGATGAATATGCAACATTTATGATTTATTTAAACATTGTAGAGCCAGCTATATCGGGTGGAAAGCAACTAAGTGGATTAGATTTTAGTCAATTGTTTGATGATTCCTCCGAAGAAGCTTTGCAAACGGAATTGTTAAATGATATGGCCGCCGGTACGTCGAGTGTCGATGCAGCAGGTTCAATAACCACTCCACAAATCGAATCTGATGAACCAAAATTTCCAACAGTAATAAAGCAAGAATAACATTCACACGTGAAAGGCAAAATTTTTATTTTTAGTTATGTCGGTTTTATTTTCGTTTATTATTATCATTATTATTATTATTTCTTTTTTATTTCAATTTTGAACGCGTTTAACTTTAGGCATTTATTTGTAAATTAAAGTGTTGAATCGAGTGTTTTGCATGAAAATATTTATAGATAATATAAAATATATATTTTTATTTTGTAATATTTTAATACTTGGATTAGGTTATTAACGTAGTTATGTATACACAAAGTTACGGCACGTTGCCAATTTTGTTGTGATTACATTTTATCATGAGAAGTTTTGAATTAAAGATTACTTTCTGATCAAATAGTTTGTTTTATTAATATCCCTCAAATAGAATGTCTATTTTAATCGATTTTCTTTATAAATTAAGTTGAAAATTGGAGTTGTCATAAATACTACTTCGAATTCGGCGGGATTTATCATTAATGTGGGTATTAAACAAAATACGTACTAATGTGAGTGACGTGAGAGTTTATCCCGATTGCGGATTATTCGTGCTTGAATTTGAATTCGAAATCGACTACACACAGGCATACCAAACTAGTAATTATTGCATTAACTTGGCACCACAAACAATAAACGAAAGCGATTTAATTAACGATTGGATATTTAAATATCATACTTTAAAATTTTAATCATCTATCTGGCATCAGATCATATTCTAATGCCTTCATTTATCATTTGTGGTGCCAACTTAATGGAAAACTATTAGTTTGGTATACGGTGGGTGTCCCGTTTCAGGTAAATATTTCTGGCACAAATGAAAATTACAGATTCGGGCATTCGGTATATTAAATTAATTGCCGAGAGTTGATACAAAACAATTTGAATTCGTTTCCTACCTATAACATCTATAACACTACATTCGTAATTAACTTCAGATGCTTCAGATGCTTACACGCGAACTTCACGTAACATGTGTTCAGCGTTTATCAAAATATGAAAATGCACGAGGAAGACGGTTCATCGACTGTAAAAGAAATCTTCAGAAAAGTTTGTATTTATTTATCATTATTCTGTAAATTAATTTAGTTATTTTTGTTGTTTTTAGCGCTTAGATGAATTACAATCCGAAAAACAACAACTCAGTAAACAGAAAAATGTAGCTTCCGATTTATTAGAATCTCTCCAAGAAAATGATACGCATCCACGATGCAACAGCATAATACCACTAAGTAATTTATTGTATATTGATGCAACATTACACAATACGGAATACTTACTGCAATATAGTGATTATAAAGTGATTGCATCTCAAAAGCAGACTTTTAATTATATAGAGAATCTAGCTGACGATTATAGGAGCAAACTAAAAGTATGTGATAGTGAAATTGAACAGATTGAAGAACGGTTAAGGTATATGGACGAGTTCAATGTGACCGGCAGAGAAATTACAAAGACTGAGCATGGATATACGATAAATCATGAAGGATTCACGGAAATTATAGAGTTCGAAGATGCACCAGTGAAAAAGGAGCGTGTGGCCAGATTCAAAAATGCACAAGAACGCGATGAGTACTTAAAAAAATGCAAAAAATAATAATTCAATGTGATGGAATGGAACTTAAATAATTTTATTTTAGTATATATTTCGTTCACACTACGAGTACATTAATATATGATGTAATTTTTGCCAGAGGGACATTTATTGATAGATGAATGTGATTAAAAAAAAGAAGTCTAAATTTTTGTGGTTTCTAAAATATTTTCTTGCAATTTTTGCTTTAACGTCTAATTCCTTGCCTACAAAACGTAAATTAAAAGCGGGTATATAAAAATAAATTAAAATCCAATTAAAATTGATGATATATGGACCAGGCATCAGTTTTCATAACGACTCAATAGTCTAAATTCGTCAACAAAGAAATTTACTATAATTATTGAAATAGTGAAACCCTCTATTGTTTTATTTTTAATGTCAAAAAATGGTTAACAATGCAGATAAATTCTAAATAAAAAAGCGTTAAACGAACCAGCGTAAACGGGAGTCTTACTTGTATTGCTAATTTATACAAGTATTTCATATTTATTTTAACAAAATAATGATTACTATTGGAGTTTTTATAGGCAAAAGGATATTTGCGCATTAATAAAACCTAAATAAAAGCAATAAATAATTCTATTTCCACTAAGGCCTAATTTAGATCTTCATCGACCGAGGACCAACTAGGAGTTATGGGCCCTTTTACTAATTTTCTATTACACTGTTAGTAAGTGGCCAATCCTAAAATGTACAATATTATTCTTTAGTTAGTTATCAATAGTTTTGAAATCAACTTCCATATCTGACAAAATTGTTCTGTCTTCTTTAAGTATCTCCTTAAGTTGTTGTCTAAGAAGCTAAGATTCTAAAGATTTTAGAACAAATAACGGATACAACTCAAAGGGATATTAGGTATACATTAATAAATAAACAAATTAAATAGAAATATTTCTCATAAAAATTGTGTCTGAATTTGGACCCTAAATTTTTATTTTATTTGTCTATTGGTTAATCTGGCACTGGTCCCTACTCCACAAAAATTGTCTGGAAAACAGAAGACAAATTTTGAATAAGGCTCCTAATTTCCATTCCATTGTTATCAACAGCAATGTTTGGAAAATGTTTTACCAAGTGGGACAACAGTATTAAAAACATTGAGTAATTATAAAAATGGTATTCTTTATTTAAAACAAGTATAAAACTTACATGGTCATCATAAGTAATTAAAAGGCACATAATTATCCTTGCATGACTTCTGGTAAATTAGACTCTAATTTCCACCTCACTTGAATTCAATTTTTATCAAAAGGAATGTTTGGAAAAAGTTTCATTAAGACGAACAACAGTCTTCAGAACAATGAGTAATTATAAAAATAGTATTCTTTATTTAAAACAAGTATAAAACTTATTACATGGTCATCATAAGTAATCAAAAGGCACATAATTTTCCTAAGACTTTACAAATGCAGTAGCAGTTAAAATGCTAAAAATTCTTATATAATAAATGTATGTAAGTATGTACATTAGACTTAAAAATAAATAAAACGTATCTACAGAACATATAATTTGAGTGAAATTGCATCGCAATTATTTTAATTAAAACATTTATTTATTATTTTTTAATATTAGATTTACACAATTCCTAACCTTCTTTGGAAACTTGATAAATTTAGCGTCGTTATGAATACTTGACAATATATCATCGAATGTAACTGTCGCTTTGTGCTGCAACTTGAAGATATTTATCCGTCCTGGCTCGTACTCGGGATCCGTAGGATGTGGATGCGGCTGATAGTCATCATCCTCGTCATCGTGACAATCGGGCGGTGTCAAATCGTACATAACAACACTCGGTCCCTTTTCCGTATCCTCCTCAGTCAGCGTCTCATATTCGACCTCACCCTTTTCAGTCTTAATCTTCTTCACGTACAACTTCTCGATCTTTAAACCGTATAATTGTAGTCTAAACAGGACGGATTTTTCGAAGTAATCCAGATTGATTAGATGCGTTTGGATCGCATGATTTTCATCTGGTACTATTTTCGATATTTGCTTTCTTAGAAACGTGAATGTCTTATCTAAACGCTCATCTTCGATATATGGTATAATTGAGACTAAACGCGGATCGACCGCGTTGCTAATAACATTGTGAAAAACTCGCATGTAGGTGATGCATGGCTTCAACTGTTTCCACCCTAAGCGACTCACCGATTCCGCCACCTTCTTGCCGTAAATGAAAAACATAGCAGCTGCTGCTATCACACTGTAACTAAACTTTAAAAAACCGGGATCTAACGAGAATAGATCGATGATGTGTGATGCTCGAACGAATTGATAGCCGGAGTATTGTGGATATTCAAAATTGTCTTTAATCGTCGCCTTCTTGTGCCCCTTGGCCTCCTCGTCCTTGTGGTAGATTTGCATGTATAGATTCAACCAGGCGGTTGGTGTAACCGGATTCACTTCCCAAACCAATGCGTTGAGTAGTATGACCTCACATTTAAGTATTTCTTCTTCGGTACATGCACCGTCACAGACATAAGAGAATTCGGACAACTTTGGAGGATAGATCTCCTCCAGCTTGGCAGCAATAAATAAGCAGGCAACACCTAGTAATTGTACTTGTGTCTTTGGCACTGTTGGCTTCATTGATAAATACCTATCAATATAATCAACAGCGTAGTAGTAAGTGTTCCGTCGAAGACGATACACCTCGCACACTTCCATTATCCAGTCGAGCAGGATGGATCGCATACGTGGTAAGTACGAACGATTTTCGAAGAATTTGTAGTTTCGTAATCGGAGCATCGCCTCCTCTTTGTAGACCATGTTCTGCCAGACGTCTTCCTTATCCGCCCAATTTAGATCCGGCAATGGTGTTTCACGAATCTTTTTCGGAGTTGTTTCTATATCATTCGTGACGGTTTCTTCAACGGACGATACGCGACTTTTCGGTGTTTTGTAGATTACTTTTTCGGTCGAACATGACGCCTCAATCTACACAAAAACAATAAATTAATTATACATTAAGGCAAATTCCACGATGCTTTGTGCATTGGCTATGCACAGCCACTCGCAGCCAATGCCGGATTTAGAGGAAAGAGACATTTCATAAATATAGGATGACAAGTAAGATAGCACGGGACATGAATCTAAGCTAAGGTGACCAGACGTCCCATGTTCATAAGTGTCCCACATTCGATATTATACCTCATATTTACCATGTTACCATAGTAAAGTTACAAGATGTTCACTATACTAACAACAATATATTGCACTTTCAGCCTCTTAATTACTATGCTTTATTAATATCTACTAAAGGAAAAATTGCTACAAAAAAACATTTTAGTTGCGAGTAAAAGTAGTTTCATATAATTAAATGTTTCTTTTTTTTAATCGATATTTAATTAGAATGGACATTTGGATGCAATTAAATGAATGTTTTGAATGTACACTGGAATTCATCTAAAGGTATGAAGATTGGTCGCCACATTTACCCGAGTTCGGATATTTTAAATAATATAAACATATTGTCAAAATTAGCATATTTTATGATGTTCACCTTTAGATGAATTCCAGTGGCAAGTGTACACTACGTTTAAGAAGACTGCCTTAATCAACATGACTTTCACAGTTGATTATAATAAGTAAAATTCTTTTCGTACAACCACTAATAGCATATATTCAACTCTAAGCTAAGGTGAGCACACGTCCCATATTTAAATGGTTTGTCTCATATTCAAAAAATTCCCCCAAAATGTCCCTTATTCGATATTATTTTCCTAAAGTGACTCACATTGACCATATTACCATACTAAAATTACAAAATGTTTATGTTACTATATGTAGAAACTAACAAAATATAATCTCAAAATCTTCCCAATTGCATTTGTCTATGACTAACTGCTGATGGATTTTTATCACGAAATATCTTTTTTACTCGCACATCTAACTGTAAATGCATTCATTGTTACAAAGTAACACAACTAGATGTGATTTTTTGGTTGTATCCCACCTTTGTAGCTTAGTAATCTGGTCACCTTACCTTTAGATATATAATACGTTTAAGAAGTCTGCCACAGTAAACACAATTTTCACAGCTGATTATAATAAGTAAAATTCTTTTCGTACAACCCCACTGACAATATAATATGTTCTTTCTTTCTGAGGCACAGCATTTCTGTTCAGCTTATGTATAAGTCCAACACTAATAGTAATTAACTTACATTCGTTTCTTTCGGGCTATCCAGTTGACTTTCATCGCTATTTCCGTCTGCTGTGGATTGAAAGATCCATCCCGGAATGTTTTCAACGGCATTATCTTCGTTCCGCTTTTTTTCTTCCATGATATATGATTATAACCTACGATTCTAATCTACGTGGAAAGAAATTCGCGCCAAATTACGTTCAGCCGCCAATTTTGCATTGAAGACGTTGAGTGCTGAAAATGAATAATGATTAGAGCTTGCAATTGCCGGGATCGTCGTCAGTCACTATGATTAAATGCAACTTCGAGGAATAACAACCCCCAAAAATGGGGGTAATAAAAAATCGCGCCAAATTTTCTTTCTACCGCTGATTATGAATGAAATTAAGCTAATTTATACCTTTAAATTATATTCGCTGATAATGCATCGGTGTATATTTGATTTGCAAATAGAAGTTGTGAACTAGATTGATAAGTTGTTGGAAAAAGCGGCAAAATGAATTTGGAGGTTATGTTCCAAAAACGATAGTTTACATAACAATTGCGCCAAATAAATGAATAAAGCTAAAATAACCAAATCGTCTTTTAATGTTAATGTTAATAAATAATGATTTCATGTAGATTTTAATATAAAAATAACGAAATTTAGAGGATGTGATTATTAAGCAGTCAGCATAAACTGATTTTGACCAAATGATACAATTTCTATATTAAATAAAGCGGTTTTGAATACATCAAGTAAAGCAGAATCATTTGTAATACTTACCGAATTGGTTTCAGTTAAATTTTGTTATTAAGTACCATAATTATTCTCGTCGAACGACTAGAGTGTTAACAGTAGATGATCGGCTCGGCGCTATTTTGTTGACATTTGTTGTACCAAAGTGTTGCACAATCGCTGTTGCGCATGCGCAGAAACAAATGCGCGCTCAAATCGTTTGTTTTGATTGGTTCGGGTTCAGATAGTTGACATACGTAAACAAAACCAGCTGTGACATTCAAACTCTAAGCGGGAAAATGCAACAGTTCGTTTGTGGAAGTATGCAAATTGATATAAAGGCATGTATGAAGGTTGTCTATAAATACGCTACGTGCATCAGTTGAATTTAATACACTTTATTAAAATATTTTAACAAAATATAATTTGTTGACTTAGATTATTTGCCCTCGTTTTCGAGTACAGTTCAGGAAGTTAACATAAGAGTCAATATTAAATACTAACACGTATTTGGCAAAAACATATAAGATCAACATGATGATCGCCATGATCTCCATGACGACGAAATGTGAAATTGATTTGCCGATATCCTTCCATGATCCTTGATTCGTGATGAAAAACATGAAATTCAACACCATCTGATCGAGTAGGAGTATCAGTATTGTAAAAATTTTTGTTGCATTACTTCGTAGCATGATGTTAATTGCCAGAAACGAGCAGGTTATCATGAAGAATGGAATGATCATCTTGATGATTATCAGCGAGCACATTGTAAATGGACTGAAGGTTGATACAAACGCTTTCGTCCATAGCGGATCGAATCCGTTGAAGCTTGCCACATTTCCAATGGCGAAAAAGTAGCAAATGCATAATGAAAGCTAAAACAATATTACAAAAAAGAGTTTCACTCTTTATGAACCACGTTTTAATATTGTAAGAATGAATAATACCCCCTCTGTCTGAACATAAGAGAAATTTTAGGTTTTTTATTGTCCCAATAATATGGATTTAAATATCCTATGTTTCAATCAATTTTTACATCATGCACAAAAAATACTATTGAAGAATAAATGTGTTGCAAATTCTTTTGAGGAATAGACGACAAATGTAAAAAATTGGACAATATTTACTTAAGAAGATCAGGTTTGAAATGGGAGTCTTATTTTCGGACAGATGGAGTAATCAAAAGCACTTTATTAATGTCTTCGTTTTTACTTTCGTATTCCTGCTCGCCAGGTCGAAGTATCGATATTGAACATTATATATTTATAAACCTAACAAAGTGCTTTTAATTATTATTAATTGTTACAACGTAATCTATGTGTTGGTACTTTATACTTACATAAAATAAAGTACGACGATGGATATGCGGATCAGAATCTTTTGAGAAATAATTAATCTCAACGTCTTGACAAAAATGTTGTACGTGAATATTCAATTTCCTATTACTAATTCTTGTTTCGATGATCACCCAGAAATAGAGCGTCGATGTTAATAATGTATAAAACAGTAATTCGTAGTTGACAGACATCAATGTAAATGGTATTAACAGGTATGATGCGATTAAGTACAGCTTTAATAATACTTGTGTTGGGGTATTTATAATATTACGAATAGTTAATACTAAAAATTGATAAATTAGTTAAAAAAATATTGTATGATAAATTATCAATGAAATTACCTGATAAAATCCATGAAATTGCTTTGTTTAACATGTAAACCCCGCTATCGGTGTCGAATGTGTAATTGATGTAAAGCAAATTAACCGTTGTGATAAAGAAGTATACCATTGGTATAAATTTGAATTTTAGACGGTTCAATTCGCGACTCTTGTATGGTGTTTTCCATAGCTGAAAAATGTAGTACAAATGCGTTCCTGTCCACATTATCATGCCAAGGATACTGCAAGAACATCATAATAAAAATAAGTTACTTAGTTTAAGTGCATCTGTAAATAGAAGCCAAATTAGCATAGCTATGAAAGATGCTACTGTTGAAATTATTACTCCAAAAGGTTTTTAAAATAAAGAAATATTGCACAGATCATAATGAACTTTTTCGATAATGAGCTCTTAAGGGGCATTGTCTGGTCACTGCTGTTTGTAACTGTTTTTAGTAGCGGATATAATCTTAAAGGGGCCTTAGGAATTATAAAGTTTAGAGGGTCCGTATGTGTTTATACAAATACTTCTCACTTCGTAATTTGCTTATCAACCACTCACGTCCACCATAGGCTTGAGAAATTATTTAGCTTTTCCTTTACTCTAAACGCTGTTTCCAAAGCTTAGAAAACTAAGAAAATAGAAGCCAACAGTGATAAAGTAAGCTTCAGTTGTAAGTCACTATTCCGTTAAGTGAGCACTTCGATTGTTTTACCTATCTAATTGGTATATTTTCAGTGTATTCCATTCATTTATCTTATTCTTCCAACTATTTTATTGATTACTCTTGTTTCTGTATATATATGTAGATATTTGACAAAAAAATTTAAGGCAATTGTCAAAATTTCGAAAGATACTATTGCTAATTGTCATATTTTTCAATCAAGCGTCTTGCTTGGTTTTGTTAAGCAAAAATATTAAAAGATAATTGCTTAATGATTTTTAGGAAAGTAAGTGAAATCACCTAATAAAAAAAATGAGTGCGAAATTGGACGTTATTATAAAAAATCGCCGCTTAATGATGCATTTGTCGTATCGTAACTAGTCAATAAGTGAGAAGTACATGTATTACTTATATGATTTGAGTGTTGAAGCGAACAGTTATACCGCCTACTGTTAAATCCACCACTAAATATAATATATATCTAGAATAAATATTACTTACAATCCGGGGTAATTGAATTTGGTCGATGGTGGTATAAATAGAAACACAGCCATTGATAAGCATGAGATCAACCATGAATATGTTGTTGAATCTTTAGAACCATCTAGGATGAACAACCACACACTTAGAATCACCAACACCACCCCACACATCAGTCGATTAAAAAAGCCAACAACTAACAACTCAACAATTACGATAAATAGTACCATCCACAATATTTTCATATAAACATTCTTAGTTAAAAATAGAATAAGTAATTGGTTCATTACGTGATGGTTTTTAACAAAAATTGTTAGCATTGTCAGAGGCATTGCTATATAAATTAAACTTAACAAAGAACTGCCACAAACTGAAAAATAAAAATAAAATTAGTAAAATAAAATACAGGGTGTTCCCGAATTCGACTGAAATTTCATAAGGTGTAATAGTAAATAGCAAGAGAGTGAAAAATAATTCATTTAAATCACGCTTAATCTATGAAAAAAAAAATGAACGTCGAGACGGTAGTCATAGAATGCAGGTCTTTTATGGTATAATTTACCTTAGTATAGAAATTAGTGTCGTAAGCAAAAAATAGACGTAGAAACGATAGTTTATCAAACGCCGAGCCTTTCACTCAAATAGGTTGTTAGTAAGCTACAAAAGATGAAAAATTGTCAATCAATTTGCTACATCAAATATGAAGAAAATCGTAATACGAAAAGTCGAGGCGACAATTAACAAGGCTAGCGGTCGGCAACCGGTAGTTCGTGCAATTATTTTTGTGATAATTAACAAAATGACATGAATAAAAAGAAAAAAAACATATTTTGAAGCAGTCTATAAATTAAGAAGTTTAAATTTTTATAAGCCTAGAAGGGTATGAAGCAAGAATCAACAAACAAATTTGTAGGAATGAGATAATTGCTTTTAAATGTGTTAAACTCATGTTAATGATCCGCGGCAGTTGAAATTACAGGTCTAGTAGTCACAGTCTTTCTCTTCAGATCAGGTGGTATTAGCATGTAAGAGGATAAAAAGTTGCCATAGATCATAATGTTGCAAGTCACGTTCAATTTCTAAAATTCGTAACAATAAACGTTGACATGCCATTCGATTAGATACTGCTTTTCCACCAAACAATATTAGTAGACTGTCAGAGGATGAAAAATTACAATAGAACTAGGGAAGTAAACCACATTTAGTCGTTGGAAATTCCAAAAATAACCGTTGAAGCAATAATATCGCGGACGCAGGCTCTCTGATTTTTGAAAGATTATAGCAGATTGCAAGAAGAGATATATTACTACAAAACTTTTGACTAGAAACCACGATTACTCGGTGAAAATCGGAAATGTAACCAACAGTGAACAAGATGTAGTCTTTTTATTTAAAGATTGTGTCAATGCTTTGCAAAAGATTCGAAATTTGCTATAGAAGACGTACAGCACCACTTCTGAAACTCTCAAAATATTGGCCCCTCTCCCGGCATTTTAAAATTGTTTTTCTTTTCTTAATGCTCATACAAAGTTGAATATTCAGACGACTATGAGCGACTGCTAAAAATTAAAGGACAAATAAGATCTCAGTAAAGGCGATCGACTTAATGTCCATCTTTGCTATAAAATATGGGGCAGTAAATAAAGTTGACTTGCTAACAATGGAAGAACAAAGAGGGAAACGCTAGTTAACTATATGAAGAGATGGAACATTTTTCATATTTTTTGCCTATTTACACCTTTTATCAATTTGTTAGTCGAATTCGGTAATATCTTATAAAATTTTAAATATATTAGCTTACCCATCAAATATGTGGCAGTCATAATAAATATACTAATGAATAAATACACAGCATTGGTTTGAACGACTTGCAGTCGTTTGCTCACGCGCCCATCTTCCTCATCATCGTATAAATTTAGCGCTAGATAGCACATCCACGTAAAAAAAGTAGTAAAAATGCACACCAACTTTGGATAGAAGTAATAATTTCTGATGTAGTTTAACGATTTCATTATGTGTTGAATCAGTTCCTTCGAATCGTCAATATTTACACTGTCGGAGGCAAACACTTCCAACAACTTCGATTTTAACTCGCTTTGGCCCCGTAAAGGCTGGTAATCGTAGAAAAAATAATTTCGTTCATTGGATTCCTTCATGACAAAATACTGTTCGGCTAGTTGTTTTAGATTCGTGTGAACAGCGGCAGAAATTTGATGTTCGCTTCCATTTAGTAAATTTTCGTGTAATAACCCCTAAATTATATATTATTTAGTATATGTATATTGTTTGTACAGTGAAACCTAGCTATTCGTAAATAATCCGTTCCAGGAGTTGTTTTTTCCATAAGACACATAAGGTAGCATTTCTCTAGTAGCACACCTTTAGGTATTTTTCGTCATTCAGTGCTTTTTCTCCTTACTGTATTTTTTAACTAAATATGCAAATGGGAGGTAATCTTGAGGGAACCAATTTAGGTTCGCCCAGTATTGTAGGTAATGGTCGGGAAAATTTTTAAATAGATGGAAGGTTCTAGATGAAAATACCAAATGTATTATAAAGGATTATGAGAAAAAGAAGTTGTGGTGTATGTGTCCTATTAAATCTGAAATCCCCTGATCTGACAGGCTGCTATCATAAGTTTGGGAAATCATTGGGCCCCATGTACTTATGCCACTCAATAATTATTATTGAGAGAAAGTGAACTACTAATTATTGGGAATGGTGTAACAGGTACGGAAATATTTTTATTATGTGATGGAATGAATAAGGATTCCCAAAAATGATTTGGGAGTAGTTGGGATGGGAATAGATATTTAGTTCTATGCACGTTTCTACCTTCCTTTCCCTAAAAACTCGCCAAAGTAATGCTGTCCGAATAGCGAGCCAAATTTTATTTGAAAAAGTTGTATGAATAGCGAGGTTCCACTGTATACAAATAATGACTTACAATTGAATTGACTGGAATTGGAATTCCCAAAATGGAAGCGATTAATGGAGTTAAATCGGCTTGTTCGATGTTGAACGGCGTTGCACTCCTACGAATTCCTTTTCCCCAAAGTATAAAAGGCACTTGCGTTTCATAATCAGAGCCATCGCCATGCGATCCCCAATTTGTCATCCCGTGATCGGATGTGAACACAAAGGCGGTTTCTTCATCGCTAAAATAATTGTTGAAATAACGCACTGTTTTTCTTATTTCGTTATCAACAGTTCGTAAATTTTCTAGGTATTCACTGCAAAAACACATGCTTGTAAGATTTAATTATGAATAGAGTGTAACTAATTACGGTGAATTTGGTTTATGTACATGTCCGGCGGAATCCATACCCAATAAATGTAGAAAATACACATTGCCATCCTCACAAAACATTTTACATTCATCTTTTGCTGTTTTACAGTTAATCTTCGATTGCTTAATTGTTGCGCAAGCTTCCATTAACATATTCATTTTATTAAAGACCCACGTGTCTAAATTAATCGTCGATAGTTTGCCCGAAAAATCTTCCTCAGATGGATCATACGAATCAATATACTGTCGAGATGGATCTAAAACATATGTTAATATTCACTGACGATATTCTAAATTTTCAGGAAGCGCTTCTACAATATAAATTCATGTGATAATTACGAACGTACTCATTTCTTTAAGGACCAAAAACAAATATATATGTAATATTAACATTATATCTTATAGTAAAGGTACCCAATTAATAAATATATTGATTATTATGACAAAAACATAAACATGCAATAACAAACAACAACAAAATTATATACATAATGAAATAGGAAATAATAAACAAAGTTGATACTAGATAGATTTAAAGCAATAAGGTAGAATAAATGGAGAATCTATAGTTTCAATATAATTTACCCCCCTTTAATGCTTTTTTAATATAGAGGGATTAATAATTAAAAGACACTTGGCTTTTTTTTAATATTTATAAATTATGTACTTACCTTTACTATAAGTTATTAAGTTAATACTATATAGCCTAATTGTGCACAACAAGTTTGCAGCTCAATTTCTTAAATTTATCCCAAAAATATATCACCGTTTTGCTGTAGTTTCGGTAATTTTCGGAAAAAATTTGCGCGAGCGGGAAAGATAGCAGCGTTGGTTTTTAGCGTGTGCGACGTGTGCATGGCACATATTTTGATTATTACTTAATTTGAAGTATGAAGTGTTTTTAAAAAGGATTTGCAGTACTCTTGATTATCCATATTAATGACCTGTTGGAGAGTTCTGGTTAATTAAAATTTTATTTCTTAAAGGAAAAATTCCATATATTTGCAATTAAATTACTGTCCCATTGCAATATGGTTCACCAGTATCGTTAAAATATTAACCAATGTATTTCTTATTAAAGTAATTAATTGGTTATAGTATTGGCAATAAGGATTACAAGTATAAATAACAGGTGTTGAAATACTCCAACACGAATTTTTCATCCCTGACAAGCGCGAAAAGTGCGTTTTCAAGTGTTATTTTGTGAGCCAGGATTGACAACGAATAATCCGTAATCAATAGTATATTGTATTTCGATTTTTGTGTACTTTTTATTGTAAATTGCAATATAATCTTCTTCTGGGTGTAGAGCAAACGACGGTTTGATGAAAATTGATTGGAAAATGTAAAAATTGTATGACAATTTATAAAAATGTACATTCTTTTAATTTTGATATTAATACGCAAAATTTCGGTTTTTGTATGAAATGATATTAATCTTGCAATGTTTCATACAAAATACATAAGAAGCGCTTACAGATTATGAACAAATATTTAAACTAGTGTTTATGTTGGAGAGAGGACAATACACAAGCCCCATGTATCTGCACACATAAGGAAAATTTCAAGTACCGGTCCTAGCCATTAAAATAAAACAAAATACCTTTCTTTACAAATATGTTTACAATGTCAGGACTGCCCAAAGACCATGCGTAGTTGCTTTGATTCACAACCGAGTCAAATTCCACAACGTTCGCCTTCCATCCAGTGAAAATAGCGCTTGGATCCTCATAAATACCACCCAGAATAGCAACATGCCCTGGTCTTGATTCCGTCGGGACACGAGTTTGTACCGTACCCCATGCAGAATCCCCCTCAAGCAGTTCCCTTCAATCAAATCATGTTAATAATAATCATGTAAATAATTCTTAATAATAATTGATCAACATACGATAAATACGGCACGCGTGTTTTGTGTTTATCCACATAGATTGATTCACTGCGCAATCCATCGGCGATAAAAATGACGACGCGTTTTGCAAATGCTGAACTGTGCGTTTTGTGAGGTGTCATGCCATTGTTTACAGGTGATTTAAAGTAAAGATCGACGACACATATTAAGAGTAGTAAATGGAGGATAGTACCGGTTGTAAAAAGCAACTTGAAGTTTCCTCGCGTCTTGCGATGGTGTGAAATCTATAACACATATATTATCTCATTAGCGTATTAAATAATTCCATCGATTCGATTTACCGTATTCATTATTACTATTGTATTAGACAATACCTCATTTTTGCTGTATGGTAAGTAAATATATTGCTAATCATATCTAACTAAATAAACAGAACGGTGTTGGGTGTAAACTGAAATGATAATGACTTAAATCTAACCTAACATTTATATATGTAAATTGTTTTTATGTTGGCAATAAAGCGCGAATCGCGCGAAATAATCAAACTATATTAATACATTAACAATTAATTAATATGTGATGAAGATGCGTGGTTAAACCGTAAAATATTACAATTCATAATTAACTTATCCTTATTAATTCCATAGGATGGAAATTTAATCGTTATTAAATTAACTAATAAAAATTTTATTTAATCAAAATACGATAATAAAAAATAACTCATCAACTGAACTGTAGTAGGAATTTAATAATTAAGTTGCTATTTTTTTACAGTATTAGATTACAACATTTTAAATTCAAATATTGTTTGCTAGTGTGCAATAGATGGCGGCACACGGCAAGCAGATGGTTGAGTTTGAAAATATCACACAAATAACAAGGATTATAGTGGGGTTCGTGGCTTTTAGAAGCAGTTAAGACTCAACAATTGTGTACGGTTTCAGTAACTTTTTTGTTTATCGTACTAACAAAAAAGTTTAACAGCACCGAATATTGTCGTCAAATAGGCAACAATATCGCCAAATTTCGTATCAAATTTGACATTTGTCAAAAGTTGGTTTTTTTGTTTGTTATTTTTTTTTCGTTTCGTTAAAATTAAATATAGTCGAACCAGCGTCATTTTTAACATAATCGTAAGAAAATGTGAAAGTAGTTATTTTTAAAACAGTTTGAGATCAATTTGTGGTTGTGATATTTCGTTTTATAATATTTGTTACTTTCGGTTCATATTCATTTTTATCGTGAAACGGTTTTTGTTTTAACAAATTCTTGTCGTTGAAGAAAGTGTTAAGAATCATGGATGAGAACGATCAAGAAATCAAATCGCCAATCAAACGATTAGGATCGACACGAAAACTCCTCGTCTTTAATAGTAAGCCACATTAATATTTATTTATTTTTTAACCTGCTAATATTTATATTTGTACTGTTTGTTTGTTTGTTTGTTTATTAATATTTATCATAGCAACGGAAAGAAAAGCGTAATTATAATTCATAGTTGATGATGACGACGATCAAGATGATGATTATGTAAAGTCAAAATAGCTAATAACAAAACAATTTAGCGCTATTTATGCCGTAAATAAATCGTACGTTATGCACAACACCTAAAACCACTCTGATTTGGTAAATTATGGTTAATGTTGGCAAATGACGCACGGGCAGGTGTTTTGTCAATTTTATAAATTAGAATGAGGCAGGTGTATAAAAATATTACACAATAAACATAAAAAGCGATTTTTTGCATCGATACTGTACTGTGCAACTTGCTACGCTCGTTCATCGCATTCAAACTTTTTACTACTCGTTTTTATTTTTATTTATAGGTTATGTTCGAATGAGAGAAAAAAAAGTATCAAAATTTCGTTATATAAATGCAATTACAATGAGCGTGTTGGTGATAATTTCACAATTTTGCTGAAAATAGGATGATGGTATCTATTTCGGTTTCTGCAATTTATTTTAAATTAACACACACGGACCGCATTCATTTAAAATTGATGAAGTTTTGTTAATTCTAATTCCACGACGAGTTTTTGTCGAAATCCAGCATCATGATTAAAATTCACTTTAATAAATTTAATTTTTCTACGATGAGGATATTTTAATATTTTCTAGATGATTAAAAATCCAGTCAAAACGAGTGCCGCCGAGTATAAAGTAAGTGCGAATGGATTTCGAAATTGATCCTCAGATAACGAGCAATGACTCACATAACGAATTTTACCAATTAAATCATAGGAAATATCATTTATAACTTCACAATTTAAAATTATAATTGAAATTAACTATATCTAGCTTTGAATAGAAAGCATTGCTAAGCACGAAACAATTTTTGGGTTTTATAAGGCAGCAAATATTGGCGTTATAAATTTATTTAATTAGACAATTATACTAAAAATTAATATTTTTTAAAAATTTACAATTAAGCCTAAACTTTGTACAATAAAACATTTTTCAACAGCCAATATCATTGAAGAATATAATATGAAAAACAAAACTATTTCGTATGACGAGTAAATTTATCGTTGTTATAAGAGGTTTGACTACACTTGAGATGACTAATAGTTGTTGAGCGATGATCAACTTTGTTGCAAATACGTCAGTTTATGTGGAAATTGTTCACTTTACGAGTATGTTTGTATTTTGTTTTAATAAAGAATTTCTTGTGGCGTTTTGGGAAGCTATAATTACCGAGTTATGTATTGTTTCACATAACGAGTAAAGATTTGGAACGTATTATGCTAAAGTAAAGAAAATAGTTGTTTAGCGTTGATAAAGTTTGGTGCAAATACAAAATTTATTAAATCAAAACTAAAATTCTTTCACATTACGAGTATCTCTGTGTACTTTGACCAGCTTGGAACGAATGATCGTATTTTGCATCGAGGTGCATGAGCAACATTGTTTTGAGCTCCTGAAAAATATCGTCTTTTAGTTTAGTTTTTACATATAAGAGTAAAGTTAGACAACGAATTATGCTGCTTATGCAAGGCTTTATGGAGTACTTGGGATGCGTCAAGCAGAAACATTTATAATAATTTGTTGCAAAGTCCGTATCTATTAAACAAAAATTACATTTTTCACACATTACGAGTATCTGTATTTTAATAAAGCATTTTTTGTGGCTTCTGGAAAAAATACTCCCATTTTGCATTGAGGTATGTGAGCAAAATTATTTCGCATAACGAGTAAATTTCCGTAACTAGTTATCCTCGTTATGTAGGGTTTTATTGAGACCTCGAGATGATGCTTGAAGTAGAGAAAAAAGTTTGTAATGGCTGTTGAGCGATGATCGAGTTTGTTGCAGAAATATATTTTGCACGTCGACAAGTTATCTGATGGTTGCTTCTCAATTGCATTGATTTTCTACTTGATAAGATGTGCACAATGCCATAGAAAATTGCACGCATAAAGCATTTTACAAATTCGTTGCATTGCGAATAAAATTCGTATTATCAAAAAACAAAAAAAAACAAAACAAAAACAATAACTTGATTGTACAATACGTTTGTTAGCGTTAACAATGGACATTTATAGATAAAATGCAATGTCTGCAAACAATTAATGTACATACATACCTGTAATATAATATTAGCGACAAACGAAAAATATAAATTGATCGATACATACACTCTGTTACATAAATATCACGAACTGATCATTTTGGAAGCCCGGTTTGTCCTATTGTCCAAATGCAATTTGTTTCTAATTTATTAACACTATCCTCCATATTGACTTGTACTTTGATGGCCATGTGCCGATTACTTATTTGCAGCACTCGATTTAATTGAAGATTTCAAATATTTTTACGATTTTTGTAAATGGATACAATTATTGAGCAAAGAATTTGCCTAAAATTTAACATTGCAAATGGAATTTCATTTCCCAAAACACTAAAAATGTTACATAAGACTTACAGTGAATTGACTTTATCAAAAATTCGAGGTACCATGCATTCAGAAGCGACCAAGATGGGATAGAAGAATTGCCTTGCTCTAGCCTACCATCAACGATTTCAACTGAAGTTGACATCATTGGTACCCTCGAAATTATTTCCAAAAAGATAGATGACATGTCGCGATGTTGCAAATTCGACAAAAAAATGGTAAATCTCATTTTAACAAAGCTTCCGATTAAATACTTTTCAGATATGCCGCCGATTGACATTTTTCTTTCTTTAAAACAGAAATGAATACTTTGAAGCATCCGTTTTCAGCCAATGAAAGGTGAAAAAGAGAATTCGGTGCGAGTACTAAATTCGATTCGAGAAAATGGGTTTAAAAAGTGTTTTGAGGATAGGATTATTCGTTCATGTAACTATATTATTTAAGAAAGGGCCGAGTTTGAAGGCGATATTATGCATTAGAATGAATGATAATTATTATATTAGCGATAAACGAAAACATGAATGGATGGATACATAAGTCGTGTAGTAGTAGTACTTACGTAGTTTAATTAAACGCTGTACGTATTAAAATTGCATGTGAAAAAATCCGAGCTGGCTGTAAAATAAACCAGGCGTTAAATTGATAAAAACAATATTTAGAGAATAATATTTATCTAATATAAATTACGATTTAAAACATTCCATAAAGAATTTTTCTGGTTTCTATCCAGAAAAGTTTTTTTTCTGCGCACACATGTTAAGAGTGAAAAGTATCAAATAACTCATCATCTGAATGTAATTTATACAATAACTTAAGCGACTACTATTGGCTGCGTTTTAACTTCTCACCATTGTTCTGATTTTAATTTCATAGTGCAACAAAATCATTATTATGCATAGATGGATTATTATTTATTATATGCGTGCTTTGAAGTCGGACTTATCTAATTACCGCAATTATTTATATGTATATATCCACGAAACTTGTGTTTTGCGTCGTTGTTGAAAAATATGGGTAACACACAACATTATCGATGATTTCATCCTCATTTTTTCGTTGTTGTGGTTTGCAATGGATAAAACTTTTTTTTTCACCCAACTCGACGAAAACAAGTTTCGACTTGTTGAAATCTATCACGAAATTTTTATAGCTTTGTTGTCGATGCATTTTTAACAAAATAAAAAGTAATCTTTGAGTATGTGTGTGTGTATATATCGTTAAAACTGCACCCTTTTTGTTTCATTTAAGCTTTTATGTTCTCGTTTTAAGTAATATTTTTATGTCATTCGCTCGCCCACACACGAAAAAAATACATCGAAAATGAGATTATCTATTGTGCGCGAGAGCATCGTGGAGGAAGGATTTCATCCATCATTCAAGGCTGGTTTAATTAAACTTAGGTAAATCGATTGATTCTAACGATTTTATTATGCACATTCTATTACATAATTGTTGCAATTATCGCACATAGAGAAAAACAATCTTTGATTCAATGTTATTTCAATTTGCTTCTAAAAACATAGTATCTGTACTTACTAGAAAAATTACAATCGTAAAAGATCAAACAAGATTCGTACGTTGAAAGATCGCAAGCATCTACTTCAATTTATGAATGAAATTTATAAATTAAAATCTAGTACAATATAAAGCGAATTTATTTATTTTTTCTTTTTAATAAAACACAGTTTTTCATTAGACATTAATGTTATTGCTTTATTGGAAAGTGCCGTAGAAGCATTGTGAGTTGTCGCTTCTTCCTCGCAGAAAGATATTTTTATGAACTTTATTTTTTGTTGGTGCTAGAAAATCTTGTTTGCTCAAACACGTAGCGAAATAAAATAGATTTTTGTTAATAATTTCCCAAGGTAAATTTCGCTCAATTATTCATCAAATACTAATATAAAGTTTTAATAAATAATTCAGTGAACTTTACTTTGCGTGAAATTGTTAACTAATATTTATTTTATTATACGCTCGGTGCTTAATTTCATAATTGAACTAAAAAGTCTGTTTATTGTTACTTTTACTACTATTTTGCAAATTACTTTACGCTATTTAGTAATTATTATAGTAGAATGTAGTAAACACGCGGTGATTTTATCGCTATTCGTACTAAATGTCAATTAATATAGTCATTTCATTGAACATTGGAGATGTTACACGTTTTAGTCTAAATTAAGCTACGGTCAAATTGGAAGAATTTTTTTACTCTTAACTTATTTAATATAATATAAAGTTAATAATTAAATTCAAAGTAGGGTAACAACCTACTCAGTATACACTACTTATATAGACTCAAGTATTAATAACAACGGAGTATGTTAAAATATTGTATAGTTATAGGTTATAATTTTGCTCCCTAATAATTCCCTTTAAAATATCAACTATCAAACTAATAATCATGGAGAAAAGTTGTATTTTGTAAAAATTTAGAACATAATAAAGATTTTTTTAGTTTAATATGCTTTTTAATTTTTATTATGCAGAATAATTTTTTGAACTTTCATTTTCTGCAACCGACTGATTATTCATTCACTGCTTTTCTATATATATTTAATATTCAAATGTTTTTAAACAATTTACTTCCATTAAATTTCCCATGTAATAAAATCATATTGTTCTTTAACAAAATATCTAGTGATTGAACAAGGTTTTAGCATAAAAATCTCATATAGGCATGACCTGAAAAATAATTCTAACTTAAACAGCTTAAATGCAAAATGCTTATTCATTTTGCAGTTTGCTCTAAGAGTCGTGCTTGATTTATAGCACAATATTTTTATTCTACACATAGTGGAGAGTTGCCTTGTTTGGACCACAAATATGATTCAATACCAGTTACAATTTAAAAAGATTGCTACAAATATGAGTCGCTGATTCATCAGTTGGTAAATGCACGCTTTTGAATGAAGCGACAGGATGTGTTTTTGATAGTATTCTTTGATATTTTTGTACGTAATCGATCTAGGTTGTAGAATTGTTACACATAAACATTAATTGTTTATTGAATTTGCATAAGTAAATTGTTGATTAGCAATATTTGTAGAAATTTTTAACAAGTTTCGTTAATTTTTCATTAAAACGAAATAATACTTGTGTTACAATTTTTAATGAACACAGTAATTGAACGCTCTTGAATGTATTTTTTAATATTTTTGTAAGTAATCGATCTAGGTTGTAGAATTGTTACACATAAATTCAGTTATTGGAATTTGGTTATTGAATAAAAATAAAATATACCTCAGTTAGTATAATTAGTGATTTTAACAATTAAAATTATATTGTAATCCTGTAGATCGAGAAAAACTCTTGTCGTGTATTTTTATCTTTGCTACCCTGTACGTTGTGAAATAAAAACAATATAATTTATAGCCTTTATTAAAAAAGAAATCGTAAACTATGCTTGTTGGAAGTTAGCGAAAACTGTGAAACATTAAGTTGTTGATTAGCAATATTTGCAGAAATTGTCAACAAGTTACGTGAACTTTTCATTAAACTCAAATAATACTTGTGTTACAATTTTTAATGAATACGTGTATTTTGAGAGTAATAATATATATGAGAATAATAGAATAGAATTGTAGTTGAACAAGATCTGCTTGAGCTATTTTTGGCATTGAAGAGATAGGAAAAGGGCTTTACTTTCTCAACCGGAATGAATCATTGAGTATTGTTATTGATTGGTAAAACATAGATAATAGTCTGTTTGTTTTCAGAAATTGCATTTTTTGGTCTCCCGACAACAGCCAACGGAGAATAAAAAACACACGCTGAAAGTTGTTGACATCTGTATGCAAAAGCGCATTTATCTTAATTTACAGCCATTAGAATTGCATCCAATAATCAATCAAACGCAACGACATTTTCATTCATTTGTTAACGTATTGTAGCATCATCAAATTCGCTGCAACTTGACTTTTTTCTAATAGGTTTTAAATGATAAAGTACAGTTAACGCACACACATACACACATATACACAGACAAAAAAATTACAAAAAGAGAAATGTTTTCTAGTTTAGCGTATAGAACAATGTTATAATTAGATGTTGCTTTACCCAACTTCCTATCTTTTTAAAGAAATATTAGTCACAGGATGAGTCTTTTAACGATAGATTACTTTAACCCAAATTTTATTTTAAACATGTGTAACAAATTACGAAAATAATTATTTTTTAATAAAACCTAATTTTAGACTGCGGCTTTTTATAGCTTAATCAGCGCATTGTTACTCTACATAGTCTACGCTTCTTCGTCGAACAATCACTTTACCAATTTTTAATTATTATCACGCATTTAACCTAAATTTTATGCAAGCGACATTTATTCTTATTGTATTATTATCATAACATAAAGCCGCAAGCAAACAATGTTTTGTAAACAATTGTTTAAAAATGCACACTTTTACACGTCTAAGTAAATTTTGATGTGTAAATATTTTTGCTTCCTTTTTCAACACATAACGATTGCTTGCAATTAGATTAAACTCAATGGCTGAATAAATTTTCTCTAAAAAAACACTATAAATTACGTAAAATGCGGTACTTACATACATAAAATTCAGAAGAAAAATTACTTCATTTTTACTATGTTATTATAAATTAAACTTGAAGCATCAAATTTCTGCATAGTTACTAACACTGCTTATAGGACGCAATCTGGAGAATTGCAGACAATTTCTTAAAAATATTATATAAAAAATTAAATGAACTGTTTGTTAAGAATCCTTTTTTAAACCAATGACTTTAAACTTGTGGTACCGCTA
The DNA here is from genome assembly GCA_030264715.1 of Adinopsis sp. GC000173. NCBI lineage: Eukaryota > Metazoa > Arthropoda > Insecta > Coleoptera > Staphylinidae > Adinopsis > Adinopsis sp. GC000173. The sequence continues at coordinate 10,805 of JARJDW010018477.1, read as the reverse complement.
TTCCTAGACCAATGGTTATATAAATGTATATAAATATGAGATGTAGTGAAAAGTAATCGATTATTTTTCGAATAGATACCTTTAGTGATCTGTATCTCACTTCTCAAAAATGTAATCAGGCTAAGTTTAGTGGCTTTAGAAAGATTATATTTTGTACTAAAAAATGTTAATACAGTTTTGTTATTGCTTGGATCATTATTGTTTGAGCGCATGTTAAATATGAACACAAACAAAGAGAAAATACGCTATATTTTGCAATTTTTCTTTAATAAAGGCGAAAACGCAAACTAGATGGCTGCAAATATGAACAATATTTATAGTGCGAATACATCTAACATATGCAATTTCGATTTAGTCTATTCCATTCCAGTAGTTTTCATATCAACGGTTCCCAACGCTCTTGAAGACAAATTGTTAAAAATGTTTTAAAAAAAATGGAAATCGTAGAGTCCAACCGTCATGTAAGCACTGTTTCGATTGCACAATAGGTACACATTGCACAAAAAATCGTTTGAAACTACTTTGAATAGACTGAATATGAAAAAACGTCATACGAATTAACGCAAAAAACAGTATGGATGTAGGATCAGAAGAAAATATGGTAATTCTTGATGAAAATTGTGACATTTACGAAAATGTTAAACGAAAACGTCTTTGTTTGAATCGCTATGAGATTTTGCTGTGTTGTATGGGATTCGTAGGGAATCAACTACTATGAGCGATTTTCCTTGGACCAAACTCTTAATTCGGGCCTGTATTATCAATAACTGAACCGTTGGAAGGAAGTAAGCGCCTAGAAACAGACAGACGTAGTTACTAGCAGAGAAATTGTGTTCCCTTATGACAAAACAGAGCCATCCGTATCTCGCCAAAAGCACCAGGGACTTGAATGGCACGTTGAACAAACACTGAATTTTTAAAATTTTGCTCGATTTTTGCTGATTTCTATGCCATTTTCAGAAAGTATACACTGAGATACTTCATGTCTATGAAATTGGGTTGGTGCAAGTCTCGAAGTAGGCACAATGATTATTATAACAAAAAGGGAGGCCGAAAGGAAAAAAGATTCGAAACTACTGCCCTAGACGGTGTAATAATACAATAGTAAAAGGCGACGAGCATATCTTAATATTGTTATTAAATTTTCGTGCATATTTGTTAATTCACATAGCTTATAGGACGCAAACAATTATAAAATTCATAAAGATTTAAAAATAAAGTTACTCAGAAACGAAGCACCCTTATGCAAGAGATTCTTAGCACGAGGAGCGCCTAAGTGGCATAACAAAGGTATAAGACGACGAACTTATCTTAATATTGTTATCGAAAGTTATTGTATTTACTAATAGTGCTTATAGACGCAATATGTGCAGCTGTAAATAATTATAAATGTTATAAAGAATTTAAAAATGAAATAATTATGTGTAAAGAACCTTTTACACCAGTGATTCAAACTTGAAGGGGGAAGGGGCCCCTCTAGCTGTGATAAAATATATTTTAAACATTCATTAACAATGGTTATAGGGTACAATGTGTGTCTACAACTATAAATTCATAAGAACTTTATACAGAATTCTACATAAAAAATGAATTGCGTCTCAAGAACCCTTTAAACCAGTGATTTTTAACTCGTAAGATTTCTTATCCAGCCTAATAAAAAAAAGAGGGGGTGAGCATTTTGATAAGAAGATTAATAATAAATAAATATGTACCATTATATAATTTATAGAAAAATAATGCAATAAGTAGAATTGGATTTGTAATACACACTAATATATATGTAATTAATATTATAGCGAGGGGGCAATGAAATATATGATTAAAAATAGGGGTCGCATATCTAACATAGCATAGATCGAGAAAATTTGTTTGAGTTTTATACATTATAAAATAGAACCCTGTGTCATATATTGCAAATTTTACATTAAAATAAATGTTTAATAGTAATTATAATTAAGGGATTGTCATTTGTTGATTAGTTTAATCGTTTGAAAGTCATGTTTTGTGTGGCATTCCTATTTAATAATTTTAGTGCGAAGTAAAATCGAATTAAATTGTTGCATACGAAAAAAAGAATGTGTATTTTTGTTGCTGTTCGTGAACAAATAAAACACGTTTTCATTATTATACCTGCACACATAGGAAAATAGGGGAGGGTACGTCCCAGGTGAATATACATCGCCAGGTGGTTACTCTCACAAAGTGCGTATGACCGATGAATATTATGTCTATAAATATTTCTCATTGTCACAGAAGAAGTGAATGTTAACACAGCAAGAACAAAAACTAAAAATAAAGTTTAACACCGCTTTTAAAATAAATCGCCGATGTATAAACATACGCCTTCTATAAATACGCAAAAAATTAATTATAAAATTATTCAATTTTTATAGCCTGAAACAAAAGGGAATGTTTTCTAAACATTTTCGTTAAGAGTGCAAATCAATTTTTATTGGATAAATATTTGCTCGGCCGAAGTTCCACTCAATTGCCAACAAATTATTAATAAATTTTCATTAATCAATATTTTTAACACATACCAACAAAATATGGAAACTAAAAAACGTTAATTAACACAATGTGTAATTACATCACTTTTACATTAAAAAACATGTTACATTTAACAGAATTTTAATTACAATATTACCGTATTAATAATTTTAAAATTTACATAAAGTAATGAATGCTTTACTATAAAAATATTATTTATAAACTCTTTCTTTATCAATATTTACATTTATTTATAAGAAAAAAGTGTGTATCGTATAAGCATACTTTTATTTCAATGAAATTATATTAGAAAACCTTTGAAGAAATAAAATCCTCACTTTTGTTTTAAGTTTTTTTTACATCTTTATTGCGCTATTGCTCAATAAATTTAAGTTGATCACTTTTATAAAAAGTGATGAATGGAGCTTTTGTTGATATTTGTTCAAAAATAATACAACAAATTTAAAAAATTGTCTTTCTTTCTTTCTTCGCAAAAGTAAAGAAAAAGTATTTTAAAATAAACTTATTATCGAATTAATAACTTTATTATTTATATTATAAATAATATTACAGTAAATAACTATCACATATATGAAAACATTCTTTTATTTTTCAAACGTACATAAAAATTATTTCCTATACTCTACGTGAGAGACTTGGACGATTGAGACCGAACTATTAAGACCAGTATAATGAGACCGCGTATGTTAGAGACCGTAGACTTGTGAGAACTTGGATAAATAAGACTGTGATTATTGCAAAAAATAAGTCGTTATAAGGCAAAAATTTTCTCATTAATTTCTAATAATAATTTTACAATAAAATATTTAGAATATATAAACTTAAAAAACTGCTTTGCAATGATAAAATAACAAAAAAAAAGTATAGATAATAGTTATTTATGTATTGAGGCATTTAAAGTACATTTCATGTCGAGGTGCATATTAGATTTTTTCGGAAATCGATATTTAAAATATTTATTTACTTGTTTCCCATGATTTTAAAGGTTAGGTGACATCTTGTGTCTATTGCATGTACTGTCATATAAAGACTGTAATGCGCCTGTGCAGAATAATAATTCAACCAATAGGATGTTCATTAGAATATATCGACGAATCAGAACTCGGAACACGATTACGTGATAATTTTTTAATGCCTAGACATTAAAGTAGCACTTTAATGACTGATTTGAGTCATTAAATTAATATATTATATGCCGATTTCCGAAAAATATAATTATTGCAGATCAGCTAAAGTGCGAAGATACTTGAGTTTGTTCTTTTCTCTTTCGTCTGGTGATTAAAATCGGAAGCCGTTTTCCAAAATTTTGTATCAATTTTGTTTGCGTATCTGGAAATATCATTCCAACTCTTTCTTTAATTTTCTCCTTGTTGTTGTTCTACGCTTGGAGAGCAATGTTCAAAAACCTTCTAGTGCTTATAGATTCTTAGAAAACAACTCAAAGAGATATTGTTTGTTTTTATTTATGGAACTTATATTAAAAGAAATAGTTTTTCTTTCAATGTGGAAAAGGAAAAGATTGCCTTTATATGTATATCCACTTTTTTAATTGCCTATTTAAATGTGAGCTTTTTACGCTTCCCCAATTTTATCATGGGCCCGCTAAAGACTTTATCTGGCCTTTACCATAAAATGCTATTTTAATTACTTCTACCAAATATTTGTTCTTTTTTTCAATAATATGTAGTATGTAATATGTATTATTGTAAATGTGGTATTGTTTTTTCCAGAGCTTAATACATATATAACGTAGGTTTGATTCGTAGCACACATAATATATTTACATATAACGCAGAAGCGTAGTTTGTTTCAATCTTTGTGCGCATCACAAAAGGTATTAGAAATTCGCACCTATGAATGCTGCACTCGTAACAACACCTACGCGACATGGAACATATGGATGATAAGATAAAATCTCCCGTACAACTCCAATTATTAATTTGTAATGTTCATTCTTCCATAACGATGTTCTTTGCCATACAGTGGCGGCGACAGGGTTGGGCGAGCGCCCAAGTGACAATTGTTGCCGCCCAACCGATCATCGAACTAAAATTCATTAACCCTTTCTCAGCAAAATTTATGATTCCTATAATCTAAAGGAATATAAATATTCATTTAATCTTGCTATGCCTAGTAATTTGGTTATCGCAAAATTATTTTAGTAAAACACTGTTAAACAACATTTATTTGTGGTTATTTATGACTTTTTCTAAGATTTTTTTCACAAAATTTATTATTTGAATTTGGATAATCTACTTTTTTCTACATTTTTCTCAATGTTTGTATGACAAACATTGAAGTTCCATTAAATTCGATATACCGTTGAACTTGAATTAATACTCCAATTTGACGAAAAGAGAATTGTTAAACAATCAGATTTAGGAAAAAAACATAATAACCGAAAAATAACTTTATTTAATCTTTTTTGTAAAGTGTTGTTTCTAGAAAATCTATAGGCGGTTTAACTTTAACTCAAATTTAAAAATTTTGCCTCCTGCCTTCGTAAGTTTTTTGCGCCGCCACTGCTACCATATCTAAAAGTTTGCAACCGAAACTCTTCAATATCTATACAGTACACGTGTCTTTTAATAATCTAATGAATCTGAAATTCTTAGAAGAAAGAATAAAATGGCATATTAATTACATTATTACATAATCTAATAAAAGTAGCTTTGTTCTATTTACCAGGGACAATATTCTCGGAACTGCCAATTAAGCTGTTATTGGACTTTACGTGGTTGACAGTTCCAAATACGAACAAAAAAGTTCTAGTTTGAAAAACAAACCCAGTGTTTGTAGCAAAATACGGAACGCGTTGGAAGATTACGAATATTTCTAGATTCAATAATTTAATATGAAATATGGAATTAAAATAGTAAACAAAGCTAGGAATGTAATACGATATTTTTAACAGCAAACGTCATAGCGTGCTATAATTAAAAAATTACAATATTGTGCATTATTAATAAACTTGTAAAGAAAGTAAATTGAACTTGATATTGAAAATATAATTAAAAACTTGTAAGACATCAACTTTTTATTTTAAGGTTTAAGGTTAATTTAATGCGCAAGAAATGGAGGTAGGACTTAAAATAATAATAAACGGTGTTTAGTGTGTGGTGTCTTCAACCTAGCACAATGTGTACTCATTAGCGAATACTGCGTAGCGTAAAACTATTTTTGTTGATGCGACAACACATAACAAAATAGCATTTTGCAATTAAAGCGGCAGCCGTCGAGAAAAAAATACACATCGGTATCTACAATATAGTAGAAGTTTGCAACAATTTACTACGATTTTTTGGCTAATATGTATGTAAACATTGTATTTATGCGTCACAATGGTGATGATAATAATAATAATTTGCAATAATAGTTAGTCATCTATAATGTGGTGTAAACAATTTGTCCGAACGGATGAACAATTTAAATCAATTTGCTCATCAGACGAAAAAGTCCACATTAAGTTTTGCGACTGTAATTTATTAGCATTGTTTTAATTCCCAAACTCGAAATTTATGACAAAATTGGAGGCTGCTGCGAATATATGCGCATTTTATTGCGCGAACGATTGACGTTATGAATTTTTCTCTCTGCCTCTTTCATTTTTGTTGTTTCGATCGATGCTGTTAATTTTAGATTATTTTTCAATAGTGGTTTAAAATTAGACGCTAATAGTTTTTCGCAAAACGCACACCGGATAAGAAATTTCCATCACGAATTAAACTAAAATTCCAAAACGGATTTATGGAATACAACAACAACCGCCGTTTTATATCGTTGTTGTGAAAACCAAAACCAGGATTGCTGATGAAAAATCGTTTATAGTCTTAACTTGACAATATTTACAGCAATAAAACACATGAAATAAATTCTACGAACTTTTTTGCTGTTCTTAGCTTTTTGTTAACCATTGGATTTAATATAACAATCTAGAATATTTAAATTAAGTAAAAACACTTGGTTGGCTTACTAAAATTATATTTTATTTTATTTTTATAAAATATTCATTAATAGATTTAATGTACATTTCGGTATACGACCATCGTCGAAACTCCATTTATATAATATTAGTTCAAGTATTTTTTCTCGGTAAACTCCGTTAGGGTAAACCAATTTAATAGAATAATGTACAATAATTTTAAATTGGATAACTCCAACTGCTCATTCATTAGGGGTACATGTTGTTTTAAAGCCCGCTTAATCTCAAATGCTTCTAAAAGATCAAACCGCTTATCTTTTTCGCAATGATGCAAAAATTTTAAATAGTCTAGATCAAATGAATGATTTGAATTGCACATATATTTTGCGATATTGGATTTTGATATGTGTTCTAATTTAAACGCCTATATATGAAAGGTTTTAGAAAATTTTACAAAAAAAAGTATTGTATTGTAGCAAGTGTAAACGCGTAGACAAAACATGCTAATTTTCGTTAATTCATCAAGACAAATTTCCAAGCGCTCCGAACGTAAACGAAATTAATCAATTGTGATGTAAACTAAAAATAACGAATAAGTTATTTTAATTTATTTTTAATACAGAAAGTCAACCAATTTGTCCTTTTCATCCAATTAAAACCGAACGGACATAATTGAATAACATATTTATTAAGAACGCGAAACAATCATATAAATTAAGTAAAATATTATGTCATTCGAAACTATGCTGTAATAAACATGACCTATGCGTTTATTATGAATATAATGTGTGGTTAAATAATTGTTCTTTCGAACCGATGTCATAATTATTAAATGCGATTGCGTCCCATCTCGCGATAATTAAAGACGATTGCAAGCAGAATAGTATACATACCATATGTACTTACTCGTATGTACAATCTATATTTATAATCATTTAACGAATAGTAAATGTGTTTAGTTTAGTACAAATTTAACGTAATCCATTCAGCCATAAATAGTTAGAAAATTATCATTTTTTAATGTTTTTTAAGAAGCGTTGAATAGGCAAAATATCGAATTGCACCTAACAAGATTGTTTTAGCGCTTCCATTGTCAAATTGTTATTGGAAGGAATGTAATAAATAAAAAAGCTTCAGGTTGGACACAAGTAAATGAATATGATATATGTAATAACATTTTGAGTATATCTAAAAATCTTACAAAAGTCTCTAAAAAATCGAGTGGAAAGTCTATTAAAATCACGATTCTTAAAAAAATTGTATTAGAATTGTTAGATATTTTTATTTGATTAATTCTCTAACATGGAACGCTTTAAATAGCTTGAAATGATTTAAAACCAATATTTATTATTTTATTTTTCAAGGATTTACGATCTTACTATCTTACAATTTGCAAATATCAACGCTTGATTTTTGCAATTCTTATACATAATTTGAAGCGACGCATAACAATATTTTCTTTTTCATTCTTTCCTTTGAAGTCTATAATCAGACATTATAACATTAAAATGCGTTAGAAGATTTTGCATTTCTCTAATAGATTAGCTCCCATTGTCAAATTTTTATTGGACGAAATACAATAAACAAAAAAAGCTTTAAGTTGGATACAAGTAAATGGATATATGATACAACATATCTAAAAATCTTACAAGTGATAAAGTCTCTAAAACATCTCGCGATAATGAAAGACGATTGCAAGCAGAATACTCTACATATGTACTCGTATATAATATATATTTACAATCATTCAACGAATTTACGAACGCGACTTGCACTATCGATTATGGATGTTTTCCAAAAACGCGCATTCGAATCATTTGGCTGGCGCGATTATGCAAAAAAATCGCATGTTGTTTCGCTATAATTGGCAGCGGTTTCGCCGCCCACATAAATAAACCATACGCTTCTCCTCTTCTCCACAATTTATTCGTATTGAAATCGATACATAATTTAAACAATGACAGCAACTTTCAACTTTAAATCCTTTTTCCAAATTCAGCGATCATCGCCGCTGAGCGTATTCTTACGGATTTGAAAAGTTGGCTTCAGTGTGTGATAACGTGAAATGCATTGCTTTCGATGCAGATTGTTTTCTAAAAGTATGGAAGAAAAGTTTAAATGCACTATAATCGATCTGCCCCCATCCATTATTTTTAATAAAAGCGTCACGCTTGATAAATTCAAATTCAAATAGAAAAATTATTAAATATCTTTTATCAATAAAGAACAACTTAATGCGAAAAGCTAACAGACAATTAGCGATTCTTAAACAATTCGTTAGTGCGGAGAGAATTTTTACAGCAATTACCCATTTTAGAGTCTATATAGGGCAAACTTATTTTTAAAGGGCCACTCAAAAACGTTTGTAACTGGAGCGAGAAATGATTTTAGCTATATTTAATTTGGTTGAAAAAAGTGATAAGGCATAAACAAGTATAATTTTGCTAATGATTTGAGTTTTTTTAATTTTACATGTTGTCAGTAAATCATTAAAGCAAATACTAAATTTATTGTAGCCTCGAATTCAAATATGCATCATTTAAATATAAGAATTATGAAATATTTTTTATATTTCTTTACTTTATTGATAGTACAATTTAATTGAAAAAACTGACAGAAAATTAAGGGTTCTTAAACATTTCGTTAATGTGGAGAGAATTTTTACAGCAATTGTCTATTTTAGACTCTAGTTGTGATGCAAAAAATATAATCTTTATAACAATGTAAGTTTCTTTTATTTTGTATGGTATTGTCATTAAATCAAAGCTACATTTCTTCGAATTTAAATGCGCATCATTCAAATATAAGAATTATGAAATATCCTTTATGAATAAAGTACAATTTAATTGGCAAAGTTTAAAAAAATGAGCGGTTTTTAAATATTTTGTTAATGTAGATAGAATTTTTAGGGCAATTGTCTATTTTAGACTCTATATAGGGCAAACTATTTTTCCTAAAGGGCCACTCAAAAACGTTTCTAACTGGAGCGCAACATGACTTTAACTATTGTATATTTAATTTTTTTGAAATAAGTTGTGATGCAAAAAATATAAACTTAATAACAATGTAAGTTTCTTTTATTGTGCATGTTAGTGTCATCAAATCAAAGCTTAATTTCTTGTAACATCGAATTAAAATGCGTATTATACAAATATAACAATTAGGAAATATCTTTTATCAATAAAGTACAATTTAATTAGAAAACATAACAGAAAATTTGCGGTTTTTAAATATTTCGTTAATGTAGGGAGAATGTTTACAGTAATTGCCTATTTTTGACGCTATGTAGGTCAAACTTTTTTTAAAGGGCCATTCAAAAATGTTTGTAACTGGAGCGCAAAATAATTTACTATATTTAATGTTGTTGCAAAAAGTGATAATGCATAAATATGTATCAGTTTTATAACAATGTCAGTTTCTTTAATTGTACATGTTATTGCCATTTATTTATTAAAATATGAGCAAAACTTGTTACAGCATCGAATTGAATCTGATTTTTGGTTAATATTGTTTGTTTGTAAATAGATGTCGTTTCCATCAATAATGCGTCCATTACAATTATCTATCGCGCGGGCCACATTAAAGCTGTGGTCAGGTCGCAGTTTGCTCAGGCTTGTTCTATATTTGTACTAATCAAAATGCATTATTTTTATTGACATATGTTACATAAATCAAATAGCTATTTGCCGAGTGCAATCACTACCACAAAGTCATTTACACAAATTTTCTACAAAGGACCCCGCACAAAACACTGTGATTTTGGACCTCACTGAAATTTTCTGAAATTTTGATATGTTATAGTTTATGACCTTCTGAACACATATTCCCCCGGTCAAAAAACTTTTAAATGGACAGTTTTTGAGATGCACAGGTTAGAAGTCACCAACTGCACAAAAGACTAGCGTTTTTGGACCTCACTGAAAAGTTGTGAAATTCTAATATGTTATAGTCTGATACCTCCTGATCAAAAGTTCCTCCGGTCAAAAAACTTTTAAATGGACAGTTTTTGAGATATAGAGGTTAGAAGTCACCAACTGCACAAAGCAGTAGCGTTTTTGGACCTCACTGAAAAGTTGTGAGATACTAATGTTATAGTTTGTGGCCTCCTGATCAAAAGTCCTCCATGGTACTTTTCAATGAGGTCCAAAATCCCTACTGCTTTATGCAGTTGGTGGCTTCGAAGCTCTATATCATAAAAACTGTGCATTTAAATGTTATGTACCATGGAGGAATTCTGATCGGGCGGTCACAAACTCTAACAAATTTAAATCTCACAACTTTTCAGTGAGGTCCAAAATCTTTAATGCTTTGTGCAGTTGGTGACTTCTAACCTCTATATCTCAAAAACTGTCCATTTAAAAGTATTTTGACC
>JARJDW010018470.1:0-20626 GCA_030264715.1 Adinopsis sp. GC000173 | reverse complement strand
TTCTATTAAAAACATGATTGATAAATTAAAAGGAGCAAACGTTTTGTATGCGAGAATAAACAAATTATGCTGTCACAAACCAGTTCAGAAGTTATCTACGAAATTAGTTTTTGAATCATTAAAATTTAATTAATAATTAAACACAAAAAAGATTTAATCGGTCTGATGTTACATGATTACCGTATGATATAAAAATAACAGATAATTTAAGTAAGATTAACAGTATAAAAAACGCTATTTTCGTCTGTTAAATAACATTAAGTAAGATAAACATAAATCATTACTCAGTTTTCGCTTTTTATGATTTGGCACATATTTCACATTTTTCACACATTTTACACTACGAATATATCACTATCTATTCGTTACAACAACATACATTTACATAAATAAATTTAATAACAAAAATGAGCTAGGCATTTTATAAGAAAACATGACCATGTTATTAATATTAATATGTGTGCGGCTGCTGTATTATTATTAATATGTGTTGGAATTAAAAAAGTGCAAACACTCATTTTCGTGAAATTAATCTTGCAATATTTTACAGTTACTTAGAATATAAATAATAATTACAATGCTTATTTTTTTGCTTTAAAAGGGAAATTAAATTTTGCGTTTTTTCTTCTTCTAGGAAATGGTGCCTGGTATTTTAGATAAATTAACCGATGATGAATTAAAACGTGAAGCGAAAAACGAGACGAAGAGCGACATTGTATCAGCGATAATAAAGTCGAGCAAAAATTTGGCGTCGCGCGTAACAAACCAAGAGGAATTGATACGAACGTTGGAGGGCTTTCGCTTGAAGATGATACTGCGACAGCTACAAATTTCTAGCTTTAATGGAAAGATGAATGCCTTAAATGAAATTAATAAGGTGATATCGAGCGTTTCCTACTATCCGAATCGGCATCAAGGCATCGAGGAGGAAGAGTTTTTAACATCCGAACGAATGGCGGTACGTATTCCTCATATTCATACCATTATTTCGCACTTTGATTCACTTATATGCTAATTTTCAACGAATACAATGTTAGACGTTTACATATTCATTACCATTCATTCCCTTCATTTCAATTCGATCACGCAACGTTCAAAAGTAATTTTGTTACTAAATTTCATCAAATTTGAATATTGCTTAGAGTTATTATTGTGCATATCTTGACCGTACTGAATATTATAACTAGAAAATTAAATTTATAATCACCGGTAGGCGTAAGACGATTAGGCTAAAGAATAATTTTACAAGAGGGTTAAACTATCGCTGCTAGGACATTACTATACTTTAAGCTTACGTACTTTGTAAGAGGCTTAGCCTACTGAATAAGGAAATGGAAATTAGTTTGAATGGACAACAAAAGTTATATTTGAGAATGTGTCAAAAGTCAAAGAGCAAGCATTCGGCACATAATAACTTTAGGGATGAGCAACATTAGTGTTTTTTTTCAATAACTGTATAAAAAGTAAAAAAAAATATTATTTGTTTTTAATAAACCAATAACATTTTTAATACAGATAATTACTACGTAAAGAACATTTATGAATTTAAACCTTTGTAGTATTGAAAATGTTAAAATATATTAAAAATAAATGTTAAGATGATCTGTAATGAACTAGGTAAAGAGGAAAATATAATTTAATTTCATTCAATATATATATATTAAAATTTAATTACGGAAAAGTCTATGGAGAGCACCTACACGTTTTCTGCAGGCAATAAGAACTCCGCTTTAAATTTCTCGGTTACGCGTTTCATTTGCTTACAAAAAATCAAACAAATATTCGAATGAAATTGCAAAAATTGTTTATTCAAGAATTTTTATTTCTATTAAATACTCTGATTCTGTGTATCAGTCAAATTGTGTGAAATGATGGATCTGTTTGTTACACATTAATTTCAATGTTCATATGAATTCAATTTTTACAGAGATAATAGAAACTCATTTTGAAGTCCACAAATGAAATAAATGTTATTTTTTAATTGCTAACTACTTCGTTCTTAAATATCATAACGCCAATGAAAAATATAAAAAATTTCTTATGCAAGTTAAAAATTAGAATTAGATTGAGTTTGATTATCAATTATCCATTAATTTTTTATACTTAGTTGAACATTTTGGAAAACATAACCACTAAATGGAATTCTTAATAGAACATTCACATAAACTTATATCACCCACCCTTTTAGACTTAGTGCAAAATCTTATTTATTAGATAAGTTTGACATTTTTAGTGCCCTAACTTTTGGAAGCGTAAGTTTAAATATATGTATTAACATGAACGAAAGTTTATCTTCTTTGGCATATGCATTGAACAACATGTGCTTACACCGTTAATGTCATTAAAATTATGTATGAATCAATATTTAATAGACATAAAATCGATGTTGCTTACTTGTTGATCAACGTCTGTTTAATGTCGTACATCGTTTATCGGTTCATTCGATAACAATATGCGTTTGTTACAGAAATGGATAAATGAGAATTGTGTGCTGGAAATAGTGCTGCGTGATTCGCTTCACCAGCCGCAATACGTCGAAAAACTAGAGAAAATCCTGCGTTTTGTAATAAAAGAACATGCATTGAGCCTAAGCGATTTGGACGCGGTCTGGGCGGCGCAGGTCGGCAAGCATGAGGCGATCGTAAAAAACGTTCACGATTTATTAGCTAAACTCGCTTGGGATTTTAGTCCCGAGCAGCTCGATCATCTATTTGAATGCTTTCAAGTATCGTGGACGTCGTCCGCGTCGCGCCGCCAACGCGAACGTTTACTCGAGCTGATTCGACGCTTAGCTGAGGATGATAAGGACGGCGTAATGGCACATAAAGTATTAACGCTCTTTTGGAACCTGGCCCATGCCGAAGACGTTCCAACCGAAATTATCGATCAAGCGCTCACGGCACACGTTAAGATTTTAGATTATTCATGTTCACAGGAACGCGATGCTCAAAAAACAATATGGCTAGATAAATGTGTCGATGAATTGAAGTCGGGGGATAGTTGGGTGCTGCCGGCGTTGAAGCAGATACGCGAGATTTGCTGTTTGTATGATCCGTCAACGAACGGCGTTCTACCTCAGCGTGGTCATCACATGTATTATAGGCAGGAAGTGATTGAACGTTTACAAAGTCAACATTCCCTAGTGATTGTTGTTACCAATAGTTTAACCATGTATATGAATCGATTAAGAAGTTTAGTTAAGGATCATCCCGAATTAACAAGTGAAACCTATATACCTGATGGACGTTATTGTCATGTATTACAAGTGCAAGAACGATTAAACTTTTTAAGGTAAATACTTTATTCTATTTCAATATAATCAATCAATGTATCAGCCTTGTTTTAAGTTATTTAAAACATGAGTATTTTAAAACATTGTTTGCGAAATACTTTGTAAAATGATAAAAACACTGCTTTCATCTATCTGTGTCCATACGCAATACTGTGTTTACATTTTTTTTATAAATATTTGTGCTAAATGGCAAAATACCGACAAGGTTTTATAATTTATTTATTTTCATTTAACATATTTTTCAAAATTTACAATTCCATCTTTTTTAAAAATCGATATTTCTTGCTTTTTCATTGCTGCAAATATATTTCTAACTACAAATTATTCAATGAAATACTGCAACATGTGCTAGTACTTTAATTTACTAATCTTATAAAAAGCAAAATTGTTTTTGGCAGTGAATTAACTATATTTAAATTTGTGTATTTTCAATAAATTATTTTTAATGGTGTATTTTTGTTTTCAGGTTTTTGTTAAAAGATGGTCAATTGTGGCTGTGTGCAGAGCAAGCAAAACAAATATGGCAGTGCCTTGCAGAAAATGCAGTATTTGCATCAGATCGTGAATCATGTTTTAAATGGTTTTCGAAACTAATGGGCGAAGAACCGGACTTAGATCCAGGCATCAATAAGGACTTTTTTGAAAATAATATATTACAACTCGATCCCACTTTACTAACCGAGAGTGGCATCAAATGTTTTGAACGCTTCTTCAAAGCGGTGAATCAGAAAGAAGGCAAATTGAAGTTGAAACGACGCTGCCTACTAACCGAAGACACAGATCTTATTGGATTGGATTATCTATGGAAGATTGTTACGTTATGCCCGGACGATATCGCCGATAGAGCGATCGCACTATTAAAGGAAGTTAGTACAAATTTAGGTCCAAGATTATTAACAAATCAATTAGAATTTCACGAATCGTATATAACTGAATGTTACGATCGGTTGCGGGCTTATTACGATACAGTAACAATACTGCAAAATCCAGAGACAGATAAAGAATTTGACATGGAGCAAAAGCTGGAACAAATTCGCACCGAGGCGATTAAAATGTGCCGGGTGATGCATGTCTTATTGGGCTACATAAGCGAGTGCGCAAATGCGTTCGTCGGCGAACGAAAGATCCTTCCGTTGCATCGAGCATGTCGCGGCAAACATCTCTCACTAATTGTACGATTCTCCAGCCCGAATCGGCAGGTAGACGACTTAGAAATTTTAACACATAGTAACGACACATTGGCATCGCTGCGAAGACACATTCTACGTAGGATTAAGCCAGGCGTACATTGTAAACTAGAACTGTACATTAACAGCGAACCATTGGACACGGCCGACGATCGCAAACTACTATCGCAGATTCCAATACGCGATAAGGTGATAATATCAGCGAAGGTGACGCAGCTAAATGCGAACATAGCATCATCGCAGGATAGCAGCTCGGATAGTTCAACTTCGTCACCACAACATCCGTACGATGGGCCGAATCTAGAAGCAGAAAATCTATTGCCCGGTGTTTTGATGTCAACGCAACCCACCTATGCGCATTTTTTCTGTCAGCTCGCAGCGCTTGGTAGCCACTTGGAGTACGCGCCGTTGAGAGACAGAGGCCTAGCTTTACTGAGATTAATGCCCTGTGATACGAATACTATACAAAAATTGTTATATTTATTTACTGGAACCAATGAACCTGATATTACTGTAGAAAATTTGTTTTTTAGCGCAAGTCCCGCCGAGGTAATATTTTAGCCAGCTACCTATCTATAACGCACCTATTAACAATTCATTTTGTATTATTGCAGGTTTTATACAATTTAGAAGTTCTTTATGCATTATTAATGCCAGCTTTAGATCCACATTCAGATAAAACGTTTGAAATTCAATACAATTTTATGGTATCTGGTGAAGCGCACGTCTTTCTCGAGATGTTGACGAAGAACAATTTTATGTCATCTGCTGATACCGTAACCAAACGATTCGCTTACGATGTTGTGCTTAAAATTTGTAAATTAATACTTACGACTGTTGCACATGTGCTCGTACGACTTAGTGAAGATCACACTCCACCTGAAATTGATTCAAGCAATGAAAACGTCGCGACTCCCGGCATGTATTTGAAGCGGGCGCTACGTTCTATTCCTGGACATGCTGATCAAGTAAGCATTTATACTGATGCAATAAATATAAGTTGAAGATATATTATTCAAATAGTTTTGGAAGCCAAACATTTTATTGAATTTAAGAAAGTTGGTTGCAAACTCTTAGTGAGCCATGTTTTTATCTTGCAAGAACAAATTTAACTTAAAAGTACTTGCTTGAGTTTACAAAATATATTATATATTGATTCTATAAAGATATTTTGACCTCACGATTAACATCGGGTTTCCGAATTTTTTTCTGCATTTGCGCTAAAGTATCGACCTTAAAATTCTTAAAAATGCAATAATCTAATTAGAATCACTGCAAATTCTGCGGATTTTTAAGATGTTGTGGCACGTCCTTTGGGAATCACTGTTTTAATACATAATAGCAATTTTCTATATTTTGTTGAAGTTATTTATGTAGATTTCTTTAACTTCCATCGTTTTTATAGGTTATGAGGCAGGTTTGGATAAAGTTGTCACAAAGTCTAGCCGAATTAATGTTAGCTGAGTCGCGCAGTGACAATGGCCAAACACCCCAAGCGCTATTCAATCAGGCATTAAACTGGGAGCTGCCCGATGCGGCAACAGTCCAAGCATTGATTCGCTTAGTTTGGTCAGCGAGCAGTGCGAATTTACATTCTTTGAATGCATCACCAGATAGTTTACATTCATTATGTGATCCGACGAAACGAAACGCGCCTTTGGAGCTACATCCCGATGACATAATGTTGTGTAAAGAAGCGTTTGAAATGCTTAGTATTAGTTTGATATTAAATCCAAATAGCTTAGAAGAATTATGTAAAGATAAACACTTTCAATTTCGTTTGTTTTTAACCGATTTGTTATTGTTGAATCCAAGTCGGGCCGTTCGTATTGCCGCCGCGGAACAATTTTTAATCATTTGTACATCGGGAGCAGCAAGTAGACAAGCATTGCAACTAGTAACACCACTATTATTTTCACTATTGGATAATCTTGTTTTGGAGAATGCAACGACGTCGCACGAATTTTTTCAATTGTTGTGTAGATTAGTTAACGCATATATGCCGAATTGTCCACTACCTCACGCTGAAAGTTTATTAGCATCTGAAGTGGCCTGGCTGAAGAAGGCGAGAGGCCAACATGAAGTTCTGCTTGAGGGGCATTTGAGCCTCGCGAGAGATTTACTATGGTTTATGACCTCCGAACAGAAGCATGAGCTCGGTAGTTCGAATTTGATCAAAGAATTGGTCGAAGATTTTCTATTTCCAGCCAGCAAATTAATGTTGCAATACCAAAGAACCGGACAGATGGGCGAAGATCCTGCTATTCCAATATGTGATACACCGCAAACACAAGCCGCAGCATTTGATTTATTAATTAGCTTATGCACAAACTGTGTTCCAAATCTTAAACAACTCGTTTTTATGTTGAATGACATGTTTTATTCAGGTGAGTTTTTAAATCCATACATATATTTTAAAAATCTATCAAAATTACCTACAGACAGATTTTTATAACGTCTATAAATGTATTTCTAGATCCAGATACAGCTATTGTTGATTGGGACTATCTGCCCAGCGTTGGACCAAGACCATTACAAGGCTACGTTGGTTTGAAAAATGCAGGGGCGACCTGCTATATGAACTCGGTACTACAACAGTTATATATGGTGTGCAGTATTCGTGAGGGTATTTTAGCCTGCGAAGGAGCCGCTACCGACCCGAATGAGGACTTTAGCGGGGAGGAACGTAATGATAGCGATTCAACATCTGATTGTGATGATCGCGATGATAATCGAAAAGATTATAACGTTGGAATTCTAAAACAAGTGCAAGCGATTTTCGGACATTTGGCATGCTCCCGTCTACAATATTACATACCAAGGGGACTGTGGCGGCATTTTAAACTGCAAGGTAAATAAACCCACTAAATAATTCAATATATATTACTCTTACCTACATGATTACTTCTGCAGGCGAACCTGTAAATTTACGAGAGCAACAAGACGCTGTTGAATTTTTCATGGCGCTAGTTGAGAGTCTCGATGAAGCTTTAAAAACGCTAGGACACGAACAAATTATGAGCAAAATACTAGGCGGTTCGTATTCGGATCAAAAGATATGCAAAGGATGTCCACATCGATATTCGAAAGAGGAACCTTTTAGTGTAATTAGCGTTGATATTCGCAATCATAGTAGTCTACCGGATTCACTCGAACAATATGTTAAAGGTAATAATCTCCATTTGTTTTATTTTAATTAACAGATTATATAATTTGTTATATATTCTATAGGTGAATTATTGGAAGGTGCCGATGCCTATCACTGTGAAAAGTGTGCCAAGAAAGTTGTAACTGTTAAAAGATTATGCGTTAAGAAATTACCACCAGTGTTAGCAATACAATTGAAGCGTTTCGAATACGATTTTGAACGTGTCTGTGCTATCAAATTCAACGATTACTTTGAGTTTCCTAGGCATCTCGATATGGAGCCTTACACTGTCTCAGGACTAGCTCGTCTCGAAGGAGAGATCATAGACTGCGATATAGATCCATGTAGTGCGGATGTCTGCACAAAATATAGATTATCTGGCATTGTTGTACATTCAGGACAAGCTTCAGGTAAGAGATTATTTTTAGATTTTCTACCAACAATTTTGTGCACGTGGCAAACGAAACATTTCCACTAGAAACATAAACACGTGAAGCCGTTTCAAAGGCAGAGTCCTAGGGACAATATTATACTATTGTTATTTCTTAAAACTTTGCATAAATTACTTGTATGAGCATTGAATCTATTATTTACTTGTTCGTGATGTTTCATGCAATTTACTGCGAATATTAGTCTTTAGAATACGCATTTAATGTATATGCTTTAACAAAAGGTTTTAAGGAGTAGACAATGGCAGGCAATATTGAGTTTTAGTCGATTGAAATCGAAATGAAATAGTACTTCAGCTAAGTCCATCACACGTTTTGGGCGACGCAATGTAGCAAATGAATAAATAGTTACACAATCAATTAAAAGAAAATGTTGAATTTTTTAATTAATATGATAATCTGGTTTATCGAAATGAGAACTCTATTTTTTATTTATGTGTAATTATAATTAATTTAATTAATAAATATACTAATAGACTGCCACTAATCCATAATTTTTATTCAATGTGTATGTTGTTATTATATCGCCTTCATTTCATAAGCATAGAAATTGGGTAAAGAACGCCAAGTTATACGTTTTCTTGAAAAGTTTTTTGATTTACACAGTTTTGCATTGAAAAAATGCCAATTCGAATTTACATGGTTTTCTTTACAGCATAAATCGGGGTAAAAGTGTACTTACTTTGCTGTCTTATTTGGAGATACCTACATTAAAATCCTTTAATGTTTTTAGGAGGACATTATTATTCCTATATTCGCAGTAAGGATGAAACATCGGGTGAAGTGCGGTGGTATAAATTCGATGATGGTGACGTCTCCGAATGTAGAATGGGCGAAGACGAAGAGATGAAGGTACAATGTTTTGGTGGCGATTATATGGGTGAAGTATTCGATCCTATGTTGAAACGAACAACTTATCGAAGACAGAAGCGATGGTGGAATGCGTACATGTTATTCTACACGCGTTTGGATGTCGAAGAAGGCGGCATTGTTAGCAAATTGGGAGCTTTATCATTACGTGAGTTGAAATTTAAACCAGTTTGTTGAATTTATTGAATTAATTTATTTGTATATTATCATTAGGCGATAAGAAAGAAACTTCACACTTGAAAATGCCTTTAGCTATTGAAAATAGCATACGACGTCAGAACATCAAATTCCTGCACCATAGAAGTCAATTTTCAGCTGAATATTTTACCTTCATCAAGAAACTACTTCATGGCAACGCGCCTAGTCCAAGAGCTGGACAAGCCCTTACACAAGAATGCGAACAGATATCAATGTTTAGCACACAATTAACTAGTAAGTTCCTATTTCACACCGGGTGGCACACAAAGAAAAATCTACGAGGTTCAGCTATGGACTGGTAATGAATTGCACATGAAATAATTAATAAATATATGTAATTCGTTTCTTTAGGTGTGATGTTCTATGTCTTCACTTGCGTGCAGCACCATCAATTCGCTCATGGTTCACCCATCAAATGTTATTTAATTATCCACACAGATTCTGTGAGTATTTGCTAAGTTGCCCGAGCAATGAGGTGCGTTCGGCCTTTATGAAGATCATCGTTTTGCTGGCACATTTTGCGATGAACGATGGCCCCTGTCCCTGTCCGCCAGGCTTTAATAATCCCGACCCGAATGCCACATTGAGCGATCACATTATCTGGGCGTTGTTGGGCTTATTACAGAGGGAAATTAGTGAACATGGAAGACATTTACCTCATTATTGTAGTGTATTTCATATGTATGCTAGTCAAGGTAAGTCTTAATCGTTACTATATTATTTATAATTCAATAATATCTATGTTTGAATTAACTAGGAATTCAAGAGAAAGCTCAATTATTAAAATTGGGTGTACCTACAACATTTATGTTAGTCGCATTAGATGAAGGTCCAGGTCCAGCAATTAAATATCAATATACCGAACTTGGTAAACTAAATCAAGTCGTTTCTTGTCTAGTGCGTTGCTGCGATATTAGCTTTAAATGTCAATCGAGTACTGGTGGACCAGTTTTACCTAATCCTTATGGTGATCCTACATGTACTGATTATATTATGCCTCTACCAGCACAAGCTGCAGAAATACTTTTCTCACGTACAAGGTAATTATAAAATATGAATCTTATTGGCGTAAAATATACAATTAAATAAGTCCAAAATAAGTTATAATTTATTATTATGCTTAGGACTAGATTCGGGTACTTTCACTCAATGAATTCTTTTAAAGTTTACAATACACATACATCGAGATATACATAGATAGATGTTTTTTCAATGTTTAAAAAAAAGTTCTCTATGAATTAGTTGGAATTATTTAAAAAGCACACATTTAAGATGCATCCCAAAAATTGAATAGTGAAAAGTAATGACATGCAGTTCTTAGAGTAATCTAAAAACGCCGTAACATAAATATAAACAAAATTATACACGAACAATCTTACATTGTATTGTTTTCAAAAGTTTTCTATTTTCATGCGATTCCATATTATAGTCTCATTCGATATTTAATATGTAATTGAAATATTATAATAATTATGTTTTTTAGCTACATCAAGAAAGTTATTGAAGATTCTAATGTAACCGAAGAATCGATTAAGCTTCTACAATATTGTTCATGGGAGAATCCACACTTTTCACGTACTGTTTTGTCTGAGTTATTGTGGCAAATAACATTCGCTTATTGTCAAGAACTGCGCCATCACATTGAACTACTTCTATCTGTTTTATTAATCGAAGATTCATGGCAAACGCATCGTATACATAATGCAATTAAAGGTGTACCGGATGAGCGTGAGGGTCTGTTAGAAACGATAGCAAGATCAAAAAATCATTATCAAAAACGGGCGTATCAGTGCGTTAAATGCATGGTGGCTTTATTTAGTAAATGTAGAGCAGCTCTTTCCATGTTACATACACAAACTGATATAAGAAAACAGTGGGCGCAAGCGGTTTCATGGTTGCAAGATGAGTTGGAGCGACGATATTCAGGCAATCCACAATATTCGTACACGCCGTGGTCGCCGCCAGCGCAAAGTAACGAAAACTCGAACGGATTCTTTTTGGAACGATCAAACAGTGCGAGAAAAACGTTGGAACGTGCGCTTGAATTGATGCCAGAAAGCGAACGCGAAGAGGAGGATGTGAGCGAAGAACAAGAATCGCAAGAAGAAGTTGCTGAAACGAACCATGATGATGTACAGCATCGTTCTGAGCTGCCTGATGTAACACAAAGCTGTGAAAGCAATCCCAATACTTAGTCGGTAGTTACTAATCGATGTTGAGCTAGACCAAAACATCAATTCAATTTTTGTGTTAATTTTGGGGGACTTGTGATATGTATGTATGTATATATATAAAACAAAACGAAGCATTTTTGTGAATTTTTATAATGACCGGATTGCATTTCGCGCTTCAGTTCCTTTATTTTTAATCTGGCAGTCCCTGTTATTGATTTAGTTAACAAATGCAAAAGAAAGATTGCACATTTAAAATAATACAAATAACAACCACATCAAGTTGCTATTGAGATTTTTTGCTATTATCTCCCAATCATATAGATTCTTCTACCAATTTTATTAACAGTTATTTATTACACTAATTATTTAAAAGAAATAATTAAATAAACCAATCTTGGTGGAAAAATCAAAATGACAAAGAGATAAATAAGTAGCTAGTGCAGTTTGTCTAATAACTTAAATGTAAATATCTAGTAATAAAAAACAAAGTTTTGTGCTCTATTATTATTATACGAAGTTTTGTGATATCATTTTTTAATTACCATAATTTTATGTTCAATATTTCATAGAGTGTATAAAAATTCTAAGCCCCTCTTTTTAAACAATCACTAACTCGCAAAGAAGATAATTCGCCATGTATGAATTGTTTGTGATATGTATACTCTTGCTGCTTCAACAACAACAACAACAAAAAACTTTTCAAAACGCATCATTATTTTAAATAATAATGGTGTTTTCTTCTTATTTTTTTTTTTAATTTATACACAATTATATATTTATCGATTATAATATTGAGCTAGAACTGCAGTGTTTTGTTATATAATATACTTAATGTATTTATTATACATTACAGTTTGTTTGTAAATTATATGTAATTAAATTACTACTATGAAAAATAACTTGTTATATTGAATTATTATCGCGAGGGGATTTGTGCATAGATTTTCGATAAGTCATTCATTTATTAAGTTATAATAAAGACACGCATTCATAATAACTAGGCTAAATAAGAATTTGTAATAGTTAAAGCTGTTACCAAAAGTTACATCTTTTTTCATGAGTTTTAAAGATAAAATAAAAATGACTCGATTCATAATCATTTTTCATTTTTATTTTTAATTCATTCAGTAGATATTACTAACTTTTATTTTCTGAAATAAATACTATGTTGATCTACCAGATACAAGCGAGAAGGTAGAAATTTCTGAAGTTGTTAATTGTTTAATCATATTTAGACATAACTTTACATTATTTCACATTACTATTTAAATTTAGTAGTGGTTTTAAATATCTTTTTGAAGTAAATTATGCAACATTCCTATAATTAGTAAATTCTGGTAAGCTATGTTGGTTGCTAGTTTTATCCGAGAATATAAAACCGTAAGTAAAACAAACCTTAGACTTGGGGCTTGATCCGGCTTAATTCCATGTATCACTTATTTTCATTTTTACTTCATTACATTAAATTTACAATAACCTGATATTGTTTTTACGTATAATACATACGAAGATTTTCAGTATTTATATTATATGATATGATAATTCCCAGGTCTCGTACAGATGTTGAAGTATGTACTAATATGAAGATCTAACTAAAACTACCTACAATCTCTTACTTTTTTTTGGATTAGTATTGTTAAAGTCTTGTTTGTCTTCTTGGAAATTTCTCATTATAGATACGTTATCGTTATTAAATGAAGCAAATGGCAAGCAATAATATAGGGATAAATGCAAAAACTGAACTAATATCATTTGTCATATTGCGATTTTTAAAGTATGAACGGAAAGAGTTGAATGTAGTATTTTTGCGTTCTTCAGTTTTGTTTTTATTGTTGCCTTTTTATTTGCCTTATCCGCGATAGTCGTGTCACTCATTAACGCAAATAATCTGTAAATGCATTCTACAAGGTTTTTTTTAAATTACAAATAATGGATCTAGCATTTCCTTCATTGACCTGATTGGACTTCAATAACGAACATGCACTAACGATTTTATCCGACTGTATGCGACAGATGCGACATATATTGGATGCAACCCGTATAACAGCATACAATTTGTAATAGGTAGCTTGCGTAGCTTGTCTTCACTTACTTCACACGAGTTTAACGGCAAGAATAGACAAGATAAACACACTTGCACCAGTAAAGCGTCTACAAAATTAACAAATAGACTTTTGTTATGTATATTTCATTAAAATGCCCGGTTACTGTTACATTTGTAAAAATTCAAATGGCTTAATATCACACCATAAGTAAGTATCAACGTGTTTTTTACTTAGCATCGGTATACAGTAAATATCCTTTACTACTTTAGGTTTCCAGCTCGTCCTGAATCTTTAAGGAAAGCATGGTTAAAGGCTTTTAACTTTGAAGAAGATG
Source organism: Adinopsis sp. GC000173 (assembly GCA_030264715.1). Lineage (NCBI taxonomy): Eukaryota > Metazoa > Arthropoda > Insecta > Coleoptera > Staphylinidae > Adinopsis > Adinopsis sp. GC000173. Next base: position 6,929 of record JARJDW010018470.1, on the reverse strand, counting down.
ACGTGATGAAACATACCACAATATGTAATATACACTTTGATCCCAGTTGTCTTATTCGTAAATTTAATGGTAAAGTTACGATTCAAAAGGGCAGTATTCCTACACTACATTTAAGAAGATGTAAACGTAAACTACCTGTTACAATAGGTAACTATATTCTATTTTAGCTTGATGCTACTGCATATATAAAACCATTCAATTAGGATATATATTATGCCCATGTATCTTTAATGAGTTTTATTGTGGAAATATGTAGCATAACATATGTAACCCAAATCACATATTGCACCCGACAAAATAATGATAATTGATTTTATTTTTCTATAAATTTTTCAATTCTACTTTATAAAATTTCATTCAAATCATTGTTTATTATTCAAGAAAAACAATGAGAATCGCATTTAATCTCGATCCACCACATTGGAAGGAATAAGAGATAGCAGACATATATGTTCTGCGCCTGTCTCCATTTGAAAAGAGAATTGTTGTAAATTCAAATACAGCAAAACTTATTCATATCAGTGCGGGATTGACTTATTCTGTTTGACTAAATACAAATTGAGCTGTAGCCATAATTTCTTTGTTGTAGAAACAATTAAAGTATGTTTAGAATATCTATCAATTAAAAAAATACACGATGAAGTCCTATTTTTACAAATGTAACAAATATATAAGAAGTTCAATTTAACAATAATGAAAATAATAAAAATTTAAAGACTCAGTTTAAAAAAATAGATATTCAATTTTGCAATCGGTTACATTCGCTTTATAGCAGATAAAATTATTAACGCATGTGCAGTACGCGTCTGTTTTCTATGGTGAGAGAGACACGTTTCACACATCTGAAGATAGGTGTTTGTCGTATTTTGTATATAACGTCTTGAAATGACGGCCATATGACAGCATAGTAGATCACTAAAATATATTTTCCCTTTAATTTTAATTATCTTTTGTTGTTTTTATAATTAGCAAGTACAATACAATAGTTAGGTAATAATGTATTGTTACATTTGTAAAAAAAGAGCACAGTCGCCAATATATCATGTGTAAGTAAATAAATATTAAATGTTTTCAATTTAATTATACTTTACTTTTTGTTATAAATAAATTAGGTTTCCGAAAAAAACTGATTTAAGGAAATTATGGCTCAAAGCTTTTGCCTTTAAGGAAAACGATATTTTTAAATCAACCAAAATTTGCGCAAATCATTTTGAAAAGGATTGCTATGTAACGAAATTTGATGGAAAACTTCTACTAAAAAAAGGAAGTGTTCCAACCCTTAATTTAGGCAAGCGTCGGCTTAGACGTGACGAACGTCTTGCGAAAGGTAATTCATTTTTTTGCAATGTTTAGACTTATACTAGGTATAAGCGTCGAATAGTTGATTATTTTTTTAAAATTATGAAAAATAGTAATTAAACAATTTTTGTTTTGTTCAATCTATTAAACATAGCTCATCGTTATGTTTTAGAATCTGCCTCTTTTAGTAAAGAAGAAACTAAACCTAATAATGAAACTGGATTGCGAATAGAAAATGTAGTAGCATATAATATAAAAAAGCCACTGATTTTAAAACAACATTCGCTAATTGCAAAAGGTAATTTCTCATTTTCAATATCGACTTAATTTTATTAAGGTTTATATTTACAGTTTTACATAGTACAGCTCCTATTAAAGAATTGGCTCAAAGAATTAATAAAGAATGCGAATTGAAGGTTCACACTTCTTCTACAATTTCAAGTCAAATTGATTTCGAACATTCATCGATTTCAAAAGGTAAACGTTTAGTAATTGGGAACAGAGTTTGTATTACTAAGTCTTACACAATTTTATAGTTTCTGCAAATGAATTGCCTGAAGTGATAGAAAAAGAATGTGAATCGGATGTTCCGATTGTGATATCTTCAACAATTCCAAATCCAAAAATTTTAAAACGACCTGCTACGACTCTTGCCAGTAAGTTGCCTGAAAAAAGAAAGACAGGCGTTCCGATTGTGATATCTAAATCAATTCCAAAGCCAAACATTTTAGAACAACCTCGGCCAATTACATACGGTAATTAATCTCTTAGTTTGATATTATGATAATGTGTAGTGACTAGATGATTAAAAACAAAATGTGAAATGCTTTCTATCTGTACTATAAAAAGGATTGTAATTTTTTTTAAACACAATAAGCAATGGGGTAATATTACCATAAAAGGATGGATAACAGAATTTTATTAAGATGCTATAAAAATACTATTATTCTGTTGCAGTTCTTGTAGATCAGTCACCCGCAGAATGTCAATTGGACAATTCAACGGTAATTGCTGCAACAAGTCTAAATCCAAAGGTTTTGAAGGAGCATGTGCCAATTTCAAACGGTAATTACATGTTTTTATTCGTATTATATAATTATAGTTTTTCAAATTATTATCATCTACAATTTTAAATTTAAATAAAATGCAATTTGCAGTTTATGTACCTGAAGTAATAGAAGTAGAAAATGAAAGTCAATTAGAAGATCCATTGCAACTAACTCCAATAATTGTTGATGATCAAACAATGCGTTTGAAATCGTGTATAAGAGAAGATTTCAGTACTCCTGAGCGAGGAAAGCAACATTTCGAAAACGCAATGCGTAAGGTTAATTTTCTTAGAACTAAAAATAAATTTTTACAAAAACGCAATGCGCGTTATGCTAAGAAGATTGACGAATTGAAATTAGTCATAAAGGATTTGAAGAAAAATCAGGAAGATGCTAAAGCCAGGGAAGCCGCAGTGAGTAATATTTGTAATTTCATATTGCAACCAAATATTGAGCTATTGTATATAATATGTTATATATCTGTATATTATTAGAATGAAGTTCCATCATTGTTGCAAATAATCATGGATCGTGAGAAAAAGTCAAAGACAGCTCAATACGACCCAAAGATAATTACGTTTGCTATTAATTTGTCATTTTATTCGCCGAAAGGCTATGAATATGTACGAAAGTCTTTCGATAACTTACTGCCGTCCTTAAAAACTCTCCAGAGGTCATAGTGACGAAATGTAATAAAATGACGAGTATTGGCATATTAATTTCACTAGTTTAATAAAGCCTAAAAATACTTTAATCTATTGAACAATCATGTTTTAAACTGTGGAGGGATATCTCTTAAATGGTAAATATTATAAAAAATCATTTAGTAAAATTAACATTGCCTTTATAATTCATTAGCCATATGAAAAAAAATGAAGGGATACCCTTTGAACTTAATAAAAGCAAATGAAGTGGAGTTTATCGCATAGTAAGATTTCAACTAAAATGAAACAAAAGTAAAATAATGCAAAGAATGGAATCGGCAATCTTCTATTTTTTATGTAAGCTATTCATTTTGCCAGAAAATGGTGTTGTTGCAATTGCTTTTAATTTTACGTTTTACATTTTTTTATTAATTCATACTTTTGTATTATATTAATTTTTCTCTAATTCCAGGTTGATGTTCAACATTAATATCTCTGCAACTAATTGCAACAATAGAGAAGATGAATATTAACAAATTTATTCTAGTTTGTGTGGACATTGAATATACCTGGTATAGTTTGTATCGGGTATTAATAAATTGAAACATTCAAAGAAAGTTCCACTAAAGACTTTTATAAAACATGTTACCAATGAATAAAAAACGTTTAAGTTTCTTGTGTTTTACACTAGCAACGATGGTTTTCCTCTTCTATGTTAATTAATAATGCGTAAGGATATAAATGGTAATTTATCTATCACTGAGTATTGTTTGTTTTAATTTTATAAGATGCAATTGAAATTTGTTATAATAATGTTATATTTTAATACATTTTTAATGGTATTTAGCGTATTTTAATCGCAATATACCTTCCAAAACTGCCTTATTACTAGAGTAAATGAAACCATGCGACCTGCGTTTTCATTTAGTCTAAGATTACACCTAACGGATTCGCAATATCTGGCCGATCTAGACATTAAGAGCAGGTCGGATAATGCGGAAAAATATAAACAACTATTCAAGATGAATAATTATTGGTTATTTTGTAATACATATAGGAAATGTTCTTGCCACTAGTAAAACAAAAGTCAAGAATTAACTCTTAAACAATAAATATCTCTAAGTAGGTGGATTTATTTTCATATGATGTCACCTGTGAGAACGCTTATTAGTTACACAGACTTATAGTTTGCTACAATGTAATAAAATATGTTTCATTTAAGTAAATCTATTGTCCGGCGTCCAGTTAATTAATTGAAAATCTGGGGGATTGCTATACGAGTATATCTGTATATTTGGAATCGTAGCCAAGAATGATTTTATTATAATTGCAGTAACCAGAGCCGGCTCTCGGCGGTAAGCAGGTGATGCACCGTATTGGTAGACAATAATGAATTTACTTTGCCCTGCATTGCGGTTATTTATTACAGGTATGCGTGGAGATGCCGGGTGTTATCATTTATTATAGAGTTATAATTAAAACGATACTTCTTTTTAATTAATTTTTCTTTTTATTGAATTGACATATGAGTATGTATTAACATTTGCTTTTACTTGTTACTTATAATATGATAATTTCATGTTTTTTTACGATCGTTACAGCAGTTGCTATTTCCTTTTTCTACCTACAATATTCACAAGGAAGATAGTTATAATCCAAGTTTTTGATTGTATATAATTTTGTTACGTCATTCGAAACTTTAATTAATACAATAAGAGTATAATTGAATATATGAATTATTACTCTTCGAAATCACAACACGAACCTAATGATAAATATTCCTTTTAAAAGATGTTTATGAAATACATGACTTGTCAATAAATTTATACTTTTTTCGTTTTTCCTGTTACGTGAAAGATTTTAATAAATTCTGAGTTGTTCAAAAAAACCCAACAAAACTGTTATACATAGTTACGATTATAAAGATATTTATACCTACTTCGCGTTAAAAGACTTTTTAAGTATAAAAATGTTTTTTAACTTAAGGATAGTATAAATATGTTATAACGCAAAATGGGATAAAATACTTGTGAATAAATACATCATCTGATAGCATTACCACATATCTTAATATCTAAATTCTCAAATATCTAAAACTATGGTTTGTTTCATTCGTCATTTTATAGGTCAGGCCGAGCAGTTTAAGAACAAATTTAGAAATTATTTTTAACTTTAATTAAATGGTAGTTATTTTGGGTTCTTCTAGGTTAATAATTTTGTTTATGTAAAAACTTCCTGAAAATTAATTTATTAATAAAATTAAAAATGGCTTGATACATTAATGTATGAAATTAATGTATGTATGAAATTTCATCCCCCAAGTTGATGTTAAACAAAAAAAGTTTCATATGAAAATTGTTGCATAAATAATTAGAAAATTAGCTAATTTATAATTTAAGTTTCTTCGAGATTTATGTTGCATCACTAATTGCGATTAATAAATCAAATCCTGGCCATAATTGTTATCTATAAATGCACGTAATCAATAATTTGTTATTCCTAATCGCAACAATTAAACGCGTACGTATAAAAAGTTGGGACTAGGAAGCGAGTCACCAATTTGCTCGACGATGGAGGAGCACGATGACAAGAAAGAGTTTACTGATATTATGTATTACGGCTTATCATGGTTGAAGTACAGTCAAATGTATCCGAGTGAGAGTGGCAAGTTGAGAAAATATTTCTTTGTCAATGTATCGGAGCGAATTGTTGTATTATATCTAACGTTCGCGTTGGTATTTAAAGCGAGTAATTTTTTGGAAGTTAGTGATGCTTTTGAATCAGTTATTGTCTTTGTACAAGTAAGTTATCAATAATAGAACGTTTAGTTGATATAGATAATTGCAATCTTTGCGAAAATGTTAATTACCTATCCGTTGCTACATGCAATAAGTCAGGCGCTCAGCTAGAAATTAGGGTGACTTGTCGATCAAACATAGAATGGGTTGTCTGAGCAAAACCATGGAAAAGTAGCAAAAAGTGTTCCAAAGTGTTTTCAGAACATCCATGTAATACTTCACACTCAGATTTTGTCTTTCTCTACATGTTTTTGCTTCGTTTCTTCCCTGGTTTTATTATTTGTTTGGTGCATTTTTGCCAAAATAAGTAAAAAAGCGCAGAAAATTGCCAAAAACTAAATACACAGAAAAACAAAGAAAAACAGCAAAAAACCGTAACAAGAAAAAGTTGTAAAAAAGCAGAAAAAATTACAAAATAGGTTTTGAGCAAGTCGGAAACTTATCACCAACGTACATACGTACGCCTGCTGAATAAGTTGTTTGTTATTAAATATTTTTGAAAAGTCTAATGCAGGTGAAGCCACCATTGTTAAATCTCGGTTCAAACCGAGAACTTATATTTACTCCTGGAGCAAAATTCAGTTAAAAATGTAGACATTTGAGAGATTTTAATACAAAAATGCTCAATAAGTGTAGACATTTGTTGGAAAATGTCTAAATTTTATTAAAATACAGAACACTTCTGAAAAATCCAGAATTTGCACTTCAGTTTTAACTCCGCGCTTTACACAGCTAACCAAGTAATACAATTGAATGACAAACATTGCATTTTTGCTAAAAAGATAAATTGTACGAAACGAGTTTGAACTCTTACTATTTCGAGAGAAATACTTTCGATTCTTTTTATCTGGTTAATAAATTATTTTAGGCTATTGCTAAATATTTCCCGGTAATACTCTACGGGCAAAAACTATTATGGTTGGTGGACAACGTAAAACATTTTTGGCCGGTAAACAGGCATCCGGAGGTTGTAAGCTACTACAAATTCTTCATGATGTTATTCAACATTTACCGCTGGCAAATTGTTTTTATTTCGCTGGGCATCACCGCCAGTATGCCTATTTTTACCAAAGACTTGATGTATCGTTCCTGGGTGCCGGACTTTCCGTACGCCTTTCAAGCGGTTTTCATACTACAAT
>JARJDW010018462.1:0-19228 GCA_030264715.1 Adinopsis sp. GC000173 | reverse complement strand
GTTTTTTTTTCGGAATAAAATTCGCTGTTATTGATTGGGAGTGTTGTTGTTTTTTGCAGACAGCATTTCTGGTTAGTGTGTATTTTTTCAATTGCGCAAACTTAACGGACGCAAAACACGACGTATAATTAAACGTACAAGCAATATTTATATCGTTAAAAATAATTGTAGCCGATTATTTTGCGAGCAACTTATACGTACCGTATTATTATTATTTCAAAAACTTTCAAAGCTCGTGTTTTTTTATTAACTAGCTGGGAATGTTTTTTAAGGTAGTAGAAACTTTCGTAACGCGAAAAGAAAGCTGGTGTAATTTTAAAAACCTAGTTAGTGGAAGTTTAGCTAGTTAATGATTAAAGAACGTATAAAAGGCTGATTGATTTAAATAATTAATAATCCACTCATAGCTTTCTCGTTTTGTTGTTCTATTCTTAAAACTTAATGCTGTATAATTAAAGAACACACAATATTTGTATAGTTTTTTAATTGCATCCAAATTATTGTTTTAAAAACTTTGAGAACTTATGTTTTTATTAACTGTACAGCAGGGAAGTTGCAGTCAGAATGCGAAAAACAAGTTGCTATTTGAAATAGCGTAATATTCAAATATTTAATTTTTAGGATGATTTATAATGTGCAACCTATATGTAGATTGTTAAAAATAATTTTACCAAATTATTTTAAAGTTACCTGAATATTATCTACCTCGAAGAAGTTTGAAAACTTGTGTATGTATTAACGATGTACTAGAGGAATTTTTAACGCAACTGAAACTTTTGCAACTCGAAAAGAAGAACGCTTTTCAATATGATGTAATTTGAAAACCAACCAGTAAATGTATAAAACCTTAGAAAATTCAAAATTCTTTTTACATTTTTTCCACTGTCGGTAATTAAAAATAATTATGCCTGATTATTTTGCAGTTTGCAAGTGATTAGCGTATGATTACTGAAAAGATGCGTGTTTTTATTAACTAACAAGAAAACATTTTTAAAACTTTTGTAATGCGTAAAGAAAGCGGTTGTTAAAATGGTGTAATTTGGAAACCCGGTTCGTTAAAATTCAGCCAGTTGATGATAAAAAAGCATCGTATAAAAGGCCGAATGATTTAGATAATTAAAACTAAACAGCAACGTAAAAACCGGTTCCATATATGCACCATTTGATAATCTATCTATCAATGATTGCAAGAGTTTTTAAAATTTGTGATTTTATCAACTAGCTGGAAAATATTTACCATGCTCAACATAACAACACGTAAAAGAAAGCGGTTGTTCGCAATGATGTAATTTGAAAACCTAGCTAGTTGAAATTCAGAAAAAATCGTATAAAAGACCCGAATGATTTAAATAATTAAAAATCTGAGAAGTTTCTTCGTAATAAACATCAAACTTTAAAGGTTCTCTGTCTTATATTAGAAAGGATTTTAATTCATTTAAGTGGAGTTACGTTTGTAGACCTCTTTCCTTAAATTGCAAGCTGTTGCTGTCGAAATTAAACATCCTGAATGAACCCCCGAAAGAAAAAAAAATACGCGCGCGCACAAGAAAATAACTCTTTTTTGCATATACACCCAGCGCGAGCTTTTGTCTCTGATAATAAAATTTTAATCAATAAAAAATAATTTAGGCCGGCCTGTTTAAAATTCGTTTTATTTGAGGAACGGTTTCCTGATTAGTTAATGCCTACCCATCTGGTTTTTAGTTACAAGCCTTGTTAAAGCAAATAATAGATGAATCACTCTCTCGGGATTCAATAACGTTATTTTTCTCTAGCTTCTCTCGGCGCAATGTTTTTTTTGCTGCTGCTGTTGTTGTATTTGAAGCTGGTCTTTTTGTCAAGTAGAGAAATTTAATTTTATAAAAAACAACACTCAATTAGAACAAACCTTTTTTTCTTCTACTGCTACTGCGGATACAAAGAGAGATTTTTACATTCATTAATTAAATTGAATATTGCTTCCTTTTTAATTCATAATTAAAGTAATGCATGTATAATGATTTCCAATCATATTGACGTCATCCCAGTGCGATAATGATATTTTTCTAATTAATCATTTTAATTGGCTGTGAAAGATATTTATCTTGTCGCAAATACACCCAAAAAAAACTTTTTTTTCTGCTCTAAAGTTTGATGTTTGAAGCTACCACCCACCTATATAGCACATAATTAAATATCTGTCAAGTTTTTGAGAGGTGTTTATTAGTCCATTTTATTTTCAATGGGGCTTGTAGATTAGATTTTGAGCTTTTTTGTTACTTTCGAACAGACTGTTTTTTGCAATTTACTTCAGACACTATATGGGAAGGTTGACATCAACATTTTTGCGTGATTTAAATTCATTGTTACATTTCGATCAAAAAAAAGCAATTTGAACAAATATTGTTAAAGTTTTATTTGGTGCGGATGGATGGCGGCGCATTATTGCTAAAAATAGCAATTTTTTAAATTATATCTGCTTTATTATTTATTCATAAGTTATTAAAAAAATTAATATTTATATAATCTGTGAAAGGTATTGTTTCGGGCTTGTAAATATTTTATTATTTAAAGGCAGTTTTAAAAATTCTTGGAAAGTTTATAAACTGAATAATAAATGAAAAATGTGTAATATTTGTAAGAAGCTTATGAGCACATAATAATGTAGTTTTTAAATATGTCTTTTTTATTATACTTTAATGATTGTATACTTAATGGAGGTAATTATATTGATGTTCACTTTACTCACTCCCCCTTTGTCTAAATTTTAATTGTGTTGTTTGTTTTAATCAATTATTGATGCAGTTTGATACTTTTATTAATATTAAGCTACAATCAATTCTTCTTATATAAAATTAGAATAAACTAATTAATTTTAATGTATTTATGGCTTCCTTGTTATTATATTTAAACAAGTAAATTAAATTTATATTATTAATTAGATGTATAAAATTCAATTTGCAATTTAAAATCATTACACATTTTATATGTAAAATAATGTTCAGTAAATTATATTTGTACACACCTATTAAATATATTATCGAATCATAACAATAACAATAATTTTTACTGGAGTAGAATGTGGATTTAGTGTTGATTTGGAGTCGAATAAAATGTGTAGCACTACCATAACCATTAGGCATTTAATTCTATCCGAAGCAACCTTTTACCTACCTTTAATTATAATTTGGTAAAAGGTACATTGTTGGAAAAGAGCGACATTGACGTGTTGGTCCTTCGAGACACATGCGTAGGTAGATAACGTATCTTGGCCATAAAATAGTTGAATTATTTACGATAATTAAATTTCATTACTTTTAATTATCTCTCCCAACATACATACAATTTCAACAAAATGTATCTAATATTATGGAATATTCCATCATATACATTTTTAATCAGCAATTAATATATATTGTAATATTTTTCATATTAATGCTACATAATTAATTAAAAAATGTATATATTGTTTAATAAATATGCGACCATTTATTAGAATATTGATATCAAAAATGCAATATTAAAATATGTTAATGCAGTTTATTTGTATTACATCGAAACAGCAATATAAATCAATTAAATTTTCTGCTTTAATTATTTATTATTATTATTAATATTTGAATTTAATAATTTAAATTTTTTATTGTTATCTGCGCGAATGTAGAATGAAATATATTTTTAATTAAATTTCCTATTATTTATATAAAATACCAATTCAATTATAAAACAGAGCAGATTCATATTTATGTACAGAGTGCAGAATAAAAACAGTGAAAAAAAGATAGCGCACAAAACCACCAACGAAACAGTGACACATTTATTTACATAAATATGAAAGTTTCAAGCAAGCAAGCAAGCAGCAGCACACCACCCCTATGCGCGCCTCAAACATGTCATAAATAAATAATGTTAAATTTATAAAACAAAATATTTATACATATATCTATATCAACAGACACACATACATACACATCCACACCGCAATGTTAAACATTTTCCTATAATTATGATAAAAGCGAAGGAGCAGCAAAACGACAAGCATAAAACTTTTCAAGCTTAAATTATTGATTAAATTTCAGCTTCATCTGGGTTGCTAATAATAAAGCGCAGCTTAAAGATATACAGAAAGCTTACTAACGGATTATAAAGTGATGAATGCTTTATGTGCATATGTTAAATGCTGGTTTTTTTATTTTTCGAAAATAAAGTATCAAACACAACAAATTATTTTCTAAAGTACAATGAGAAAAAAAATTGTAATTATCTTTGTTAATTGTCGCATCATTTACATTCAACAGTAATCATTCTCTAATTTATTCAAATTGTGTTTGATGAAATATGTACTATACCTAGCATCAGAGGCGGGGTGTGTAAATTTTATTGCAAATTTTACGAAATATTCTCATTAATAATAAATTTTATGGAATTTTTTTACGGATTTTTCTTTGGGAAAGAAATTTTTGTGACTTTTTTATTTAGTTTTTTCCTTTTTCCATCAAAACATTTAAGGATTTTCATTAAAATTGTTGGAAATTTTTTTTTCTCGATTTTCCAGCGATGGTAATGAAAATCGCAAAAAGATTTGATGGAAAATGTCAAACATCAAAGAAAAATCGGAAAAAAATTGTCGAAAATTTTCCCTATGCAAAAAAAAATCGTGAAGATTTTAAAAAAAATAATTTGGGACACAAATGATTGTAGTGCCGCCTCTGCTTACGCCATGATTTCATTAAATGAAACATGAAATGTTGTTTTTAATAAAGTCATATTATTACTGTATGTATACAAAAATACGAGTAATAATCTGATGTCATGTTTTTGCGATTACTACTTGTGTGCTGCTGCTTTGCAATTCCATAATTTATGACATTCCGCTATCTGTATATAGTAAACAAGAATCTAGGAAACTATAATCAGAAATTGTCTACACAACTGAACTGTGATCCAATTTGAATAAAACCATGCTGATGTATTTGAATTTATGAGAGAAAAATTGGCAGTTTATTTGTGTAGCATTTAAATATCAAAAAGTGTGCGCGATATTGAGTGATAAATTTGAATTGTAAGCTCAATCATCGAACTGTGTAGTGGTGTGTGCACACACACACACACACACATTGCCTGATTTATAAATTAATATTTCATCGTAACGAGTTAATAGGTTATGTATCTGTCAATCGTTACTTCAATCGCATAAAAACCCCGACTGCCATACACATACACACAATGACAAAAAAAAAGAAACGAGGAGCCGAGGCCGAGTTAGTAGGAGGAAAGGAAAAAAAATATATAAAAGGCCGTAAATAATCTTGTGATTGATTTCTTTAATCTTAAAAGAATTAAATGGATTTTAGCGCTTTTTTGCACAATCAAATTTCTACTTTATCTTTTATTTTCGTACGTTTTGTTCAACAACTACATTAAATAATTGAATTGTTTCCTTCGTTCAATACGAGTATCTTGTTGTATATATATATATAATGCAAAAAATGCTTTAAGCTATATACATATATAAAAAAGAATTTTTAAAGCATGCAAATATTAGATAAACAAGCTCATTTTGATTTTATTTGTTGTGCAGGTTATGTGCATGTTGGTTTAATCAAAAATATGACATCCAACAGCATATAAAAATCGTAAATAATTTTATGATTGGTTTTTTTGCTAATGTAATAAATTCTCAAATGTTATATATATACGATATTTTTTTTTGTTTACTAGCTATTTTTATATATGTTGCTCGATCTATATTAATACGTTGAAATATAACATTTATAACATTTTTTTTAAAACCTATTTTAGGTTTTATTCGCATTTTATTGTCATATCATACAATTTTTAAATTATCATACAATAGATATATATATATATACATTTGATATTTCAACATTTTGTTATTTGAGTTCGTTTTCGAAACTTTGTTTATTCAATAAGCGAGTTGAGTGTTTAAAAATAGTAGATGGGCATATAAAATATAAAATATTGTTATTTCAGCATTAATTAATTGCTATTCATGCATCATAATATATAAATACTACATTTTATTCAAATTTGTTATAAATAGTTTATTAGTTTAGAAGTTTACAACTTGTATACATTTTTGTTAAAAATTTGCAAATTTACACTTGTATTCCATCCAGTATACCATTGTTTAACAATACCTTCTTACTTAGATTTGTTGTTAATTTTTTTAAAATTTATTTGAATTTATTTGAATTCTTCAGGAACGTGTCTGCTGGGCAAAAATCGATGGATGCGAATAGTTTACATACCTCTAATCTGTACTAGTAGATTACGTGAGGTGTGCGCTTTTTTTCTCGAAGCATCTGTATGCTGGTTGTGAGGTGCAATCTCAGGTCAGTTAGATTCACCGAATTAATTAGATATTCGCATACTGGATGGTACTTATGTCGTTTGATATGTTATTCACAGTTATATCTGATAATCTGCATAAATAAAATATCATATGCTCTGTTTGAAACATCAGTACAACAGTAATAATCTCAACATTAACATTACAATGCCTCAAGTATCTGTTTTCGGAAATAAAAAAAATGGTTGTGAGTATAAAGTATTATCACAATTTTATAGGAGACCGCACTTAGCCTGCAATATTAAACAATAAAATATCAATAGAATTAATATTTGCGTTAAAATTTTTTTATAGATATTTGGGTCGAACGCTTAAAAATAGTTTGAATTGATGGTAAATTGAATAAGATCTAATTGAATTCTAGCATTAATTAGTCGTATTATACCTATGTTATTTTTAGCTCTAATGAGTTGACAATTAGGAATATAACCAAAATTAAATTATAATAGTGATAATTAAGGTAAGGGAGACCTTTCGTTTTACTACAATAAGATAGTTAAGCTCTGCTAAAGTATATAAACAAATTAAATCAACTCCTATCTATTATTGTAATAATTATACGTGTCTTGTCTAATTTCCTTTCAGGAATATGAACATTCTCCAGCTAGATTATATTATGTACGAATATTATTACATCTAGCTGTGCTGTACTGCACCATATTTCTAATTTATCGATTGAGCATTTAAAGAATTATATTTTCAGCAGGCAAATTTGTCTTTTTCACCTTTTCCGTAAATTGATTTATATCAAAATCTAATCATGTATATTTAGAATAATATATTTTTTTCTTATATAAAATCATTTTAACTCTAAATACTCATTTATATTTTATATATTTCTTCAATTATAAAAACACTTGTTTCTCTTGCGCGAAAATAAGCAGTGACGAGAATGTATACACTTTGATTTTGAATGTTGACAACGCTTTATATGCGAAACAAACAATAATAATGAAAACAAGGTTTCGTAAGCAAAGAAAAGCCGAGGAAAACTAAAATTTAAATTGTTTTCCAAAACAGATTTGCAATTTCATTTCTCTTCGCAAATATTTAAAGTCGCGTAGTATTCGAAATAGTTTGCAACAGCAGGTAATGCTTTTTTGTTGTTGCTTTTTTTTATGAAAATCAAACTTGCGTTATCGGTTTGTACGCGATGTAATATGTTGAGTGCCAAAAACCACATTAAATTAAGTGTCTTAAAGCTAATTTGAATAAGAAAGCGATTAGGGATTATTTATCTTTTTATTCGTAGCTTAAGCTAATCAAATGATTGCGTCAAAGGACAAAGTAACTAATAAAAAATGATTAATAGCGATGGTGGTGGTGGGAAAACCGCACCGCAACCAATTTTTAACCAACTAAGACGCGCGACGCATAGATTTTTTATTAACAAACCGATACACGATTCAAATTGACGCAATCGTAAAATAATTTATGACTCCTTTCATCCATTTCCTTTTCATCGGGCCAACAATACGACATACCCTTGATTAGAAAGAAGTAAAGTAGTAATTGACAGATACATAACCTCTTAAGTTGACGTATAAAAGGGAATAAAATCCAAGTGTGCTTGCTTATCTATTATTGGCTTATCCTTGGCGATGCGGTAATAAAAGTTGATAAAGGTATGTGATTTAAGAACTGCATCGCAATGAGTTTCAATTGTCACAATAAACGAGACGAAATTGAAATTTATTCAAAAAGAGAGCGAACGGAGGAGAGAAAAGAAAAAAAAATAAACGGTTGAGGAAAATATATGCACACGCAAAATTACATTCTACTTATCATGCAATAATCGTGTTGTGTCGCCAGCATACACTCACATACACACCGAAAAAACGCAAAAAATAAGACATTCTTATGAACTTTTATTACTATCATTAACTGGCAAAGCATGGCTTTTTGTTTGACGTCTAATTTTCGAGATTTCTATCGGCTTTGAAAGCTGCCAATTATATATTTGCCATATATGCATATAAATTTTAATACATAGCAATAATATTCCTATATATATAATCATGAAAATGAAATTTCATGTAAAAAATTGTTTTAGGTGAAGGTAGGCGGCAAGTGCCTCACATATTTTGCGTGATTTAATTACGGTGGCGGCGGCGTTTAATTGCATTCAAAAATGTTATTTGTGTGTGCCACTAAATCCGGCATTATTTTTAGTTTGTTTTAAACGAAATTATTTATTATATTCAAACGAAACAAAGCACAGCCATATACATATAAACAATTTATTATTAAGACATTTACAAATGATATTCATTAAATACAACGACGTTGACACATTTAAACTTTAATGCAGCACATTCTCAATCAATAATTTTCGTAAAACGGTTTAAAGTGAAGCAAAAGTATTAGATTTTACGTATATATAGTTAGTATAGATTGGTATATATATATAAAGTTCGATTAGAGCGTGTTTAAAACTTTTATTATGGTTCGCAGATAATTAGTAATTATCTTTAGGTGGAAGTAGCCGCTGCTTCCAACAATTTGCAGTTAAGTTCATGAGCTGATAGAACATTTCTTAATTACTATGAACAAGTTGTCGATGGAGGATAAATACGAGTTTAGACTAAATTATTTTCCTAAATAACATTTGCCATCCTTAGCAAATAGTTTATATTTCGCAAATTAGGAACATAAATTATATTATGTTGTTGTTTCGAAAATAAGTTTTAAATTTATTTAAGACTAAAAAACCTGAGGTACTCGAAAATGATAGGAGTATGCAACACAAATGAGTAAACAAAAGTAATTGGACAGTTTATTTAGAACGAGCGTGTCTAGCAGGTAGAGTTGAACTGCAGTAAAAATAGGGAATATCTTCTGGACGAAGATGTCTACCGCAAGTGCGATAAGATATTCACACCTGAATACATTAAATGAAATGTCTTGTATTTATCATTTCTTTTTGTATAGCAATATAATAAGATTCTGTGTAGTAAAAAATGTTACGAAACTTGATCTTCAACGTATGTAAGCTTAACTCATAACGTTATGCAACAAAAACTTGATTTGAAAATTAATAAACTTCTCATCTATATTTTCTTTTACAGGCAGAGCAATATTTGTCCTTTATATTTACTTATTAGTGTTTTAATAAGCTATTTATTGTTTATAAACAATTAAAAATTGTGTTTGTGAAAAACAACTTTATGATGCAATGCGCATTGATTTATGTAAATTTGCCATTATTTTTTATCTAAATCGAAAAGCACAGTAACAGCAATTAAAAATGTTATAGCTAGATACGTTTATTATCCAAACGAAGAAAAAAACTTACATATGTAATAATTTTTACGATTATTTTTGTAGACGATTGCAGATTTTCGGGTCGTAAAACTCCTCGTGTGCATTATAAGTCATAATCACTACTTGACGCAGCGATATTGATATTTAATCTATCATTTTTATAAAAACACACATAAAATTCGTGGCGACTGTTCGGTTGGGGAATTGCATCTTAACGACAACGATGATGAATATCAAATAATATAGTCATTAGGGCTGAGAAGAGGGGGGGGGGGGTATAAAACGACAGGCTTTAATTTAGACAAAAATTCGGGTTAGTCCAACAACATTTATCAAATATACAACCTGGTATGAGTTGTAATATATTATACGTGGCAAGGAAAATCGATAAAAGATGCAAATCGAAAATAATTCAACTTATTGCAGTTTGATGACGTTCGGTGATATTCCTCATGTAAACATTCTGTGCATAAGATAAACTGTAGCCTGCCGGCAATTTTCTATTTCAACCACATAAAATATATTAAGGAAAAAGTTCTCTTCTCGATAGACGACAGGTAGTTTTTTATAATTTGAGAAAAAGCGTATTGTATTTGTCACCTCTTGCTGCAGTAACAGCGATTTATTACATTACTTGCAATCTTTGAATTAAAATGGTGTTAGCGCATGTACGCTGATAAATTATGAAACTACCTACACATATTGAGAAGAAAAAAAACAAAGAAAAAATATTTCAAAACAGACACGGATAAAAATGCGAACGAACATTGTAAATGCTTGTACTTTATTTTTCAAGAAAATCTCTAAAATATTTTAACAATAAATTTGCTGCTCGTTTTTATGTCAAATTTATTTACTTGAAAATTCATAAAAGAGAAACAGCTGAATAATGAACCAAAATGAAAGGCGTACGTACGTAGTAGTACGGTATAGTGTAGTATATCGGTCTAAATATGTCAAGAATTTTAAATTATACAAAATTTTAAATAGTTACGCATTCTTATCATATGACGACAAATATGGTTGTTTTTGTTGCGATTAATGAATAAAATTATAAAAATTAAGAGATCAAATTTAAAGCAATCAAGAATGTTATAGTTGTAGGTACAATATATAGCTGCCTAGCTATAATGTAGATAATTATAATTACGTAGATTTATGATGATGACCAGCGGTTGAAATAACCATATACCACTTAATTGAATGAACTATTTTCTAATTATTTTTTTGTTGTCGTTATTTTACTTTGTGGCGGTTCACCAAGAGAATGCAACAAAGTTTACATGTAGCAAATTGTTTAGGTAACCTAATTGTTATGAATTCATTTCAATTTGGAAGAAAATGTTATTAGATTTTAATTAAATTAAATATTTTCTCTAAATTTCATTTAACTTTAGATAGATGATTAATTGAAATATTCAAAATTTTAAACAAATTATAAATTATTGCAATATGAGTATAATTGGAACTTAAAGAAAACTAAATTTAATATTATTCCCCAAAATAAAGCAGAAATTGTACTAATTTTATTTACTTCAGAGTATTATTATTGATTAAGTTATATTTGGCATTAAAATTTATGTAATTCAAATAAATTTGATTACAAAATTAATTGGAAATGTATTTTTGCGTATATTATTTTTGTGCGACTAAAAATCGTTATAGCAGCAATACTATTTTGCTGACAATAAAGCAATAATCTAGAATTTTACGACATTGTGAGTAATTATAGCAAAAAAGCATAAATGATTTGGCGAAACTTACTTAATTATTATTGGATGTACAATATCTACAATTTGCAATTAAACTCTGTCTCTCAGCGCTGCAAAAATCAATACGCGCAATACAAATCCGCTGAAAATCGCTCCGCATGAAATATGCGTAGGTATAGATAGATATACTTGCTTACAACGATTTTGCAAATTGAAAATTAAAAATGTTTCATGGTGGTATATTTTAAACCCAATAATATTAATTTAAATGTAGCGTGCGGAGCAATCATTTTCTCTACTATACTACTGTGTTGTTGTGCTCATTTTTTTATTATTCAAACGCACATTTATTTAAATTTGTTTGATTTTTTCTCTCGCGCGCCACCGCCATGTAAAGCAATTGTAATTTAATTGTCGCGCATAAATGAATTAATAGTTTGTAAAATGTTTTTATTGCATGTAATATTCGTCAAAGTTATATGTATAGTAGTAATACGGGCTTGCGAACAAGACTTGAATTGATTTTCGCATTATCTTGCAATTATATGTTACATGGCGAGTTTTTGTTTTTACATACATGTGTGTATATGTGGGGGAAAATATGTAGTAATAATAATCATAAACAATATAAAATTTAAATAAATTTGTGTGCTAACGCATTGCGTCACGAAATATATAGGAAATATGGTCCCTTCGATTAAAAGAACAATAATACAATAAAAACGACCGTTTCGTGCAAATAATATCTTTTGCAATTTTGAATTATTCGTGCATGTCTCTCATATATTGACAATCTATAGTCAAATTGTGAGGCCTCATTCGATTTTTAATCGTAAAATTTTATGCAGCGTTTTAATACTTAAATAAATATGCACGATATTGATGCTGTTGATCAATTTTCCAGCACGCTGATGGAGCGATTTTCCACCCCCACCACCACCAAAAAAATTGCTAGTAATTAATATTCAGTTTTTTTAAATACGGCACTTTTATGGATTAAAGCATTTTTTATCAATTTCAATTTAATCATTATGAAATGTGGGATTAAATAAGTTTTTTTTCTGCATGGCAAAAAAATTAGTCCATTCAATAAGCTGAAAACGAATTTAAGCGCAGGCATATATATGAAAAATAAGTTTTTATTAATTTATTGTGTGATTCGGCGGCGAAAATTAATTTTCCAACGCGCGCGAGAGATTAAAATTTTATTAATCATGATTAAATATTATTTTTAATATCGCATTTGACGTGCGACGAGCGATTTTTATGCTAATCGAAATAATGCTTTGCGCTATTTGGGGTGATGCTATTTTGTTTATATAAAATAAAACATGCCATCAATTTTTACGCTGTTTTTATCCCCTCAGCCCAGGTTTTTCTCCGCGTATTAATTTATGGAATAAATTGAGACTAAACATTTTTTCCACACCAACCGAACGTATCGCTTGTTTTTATATACATAAGGATCATCGTTAAGGGTCAAACAAATTGATTTATAATTACTTAACTGACATATTTTATAAAGCTGTACGTATCGAAATATATAGTACAGTATAAATCTTTTTATAACTGTGTGGTTATTATTATCACATTACTTGTTCAATACATTAAATAAATAACAAATTTGCTATGTGAAAGATGTGGATTTATTATAAATTGACTTTTAAACAATCAAAATGATGAAAATGTTGGTTCATTCCTGCGAGGATTCAGAAATATGTTTTATTAAATTTGATATATATTAAAAATGGAGCAATCAAATTGAAAATTAAACATGTTTAATGAACATGTTCAATACATTAAATAAATAACAAATTTAGCATGTTTGATACATATATGAAAAATGCGTTATTTAACTTGGATTTAAAATCGACTTTTAAACAATCAAAATGATGAAAACGTAAGGTATTCCTGAGAGGGTTAAGAAATATGTTTGATTATAATATCGTTTAAATTAAAAATATTAAAAATGGTGCAATCGAAGTTAAAATTATTAAGAAAATAACAATATTTTTATGTTCGGTATGTGAAAAATGTGTTATTTGACTTTGATTTACTTGAAATTGTTTTATAAACAATCCAAATAATAAAAATATGCGCTATTTTTGATAGAGTTGGGAAATATTGTAAATATATTTAAAAAATAAACAATATTTAATTATTTTGCCATAAAATATGTGCTATTTTCTTTAAATAATAATAAAAATGTCAATTATTCTTAAGAGAGTTAAAAAATATATATGTTTGATTAAAATATCATTTAAATTGAACATTATTATTAAAGAATGGAGCAATCGAATTGAAAATTAAGCATTTTTAATTAAGAGAAAACTCGCTGCTCACTGTGTGTTTTTTGTGTTAAAAATGAAATGCATTTAAAAGGCTGCCGCATTTCGATTAATTAAATACACTTTTGTATAATTAATTTATATATATATATAAAAAGTACTTCACCACGCCCGAAATTCATTTTTTATTCAAATAATCCCTCTTGCGTCTTTTCTAATCCCCCAGATAACTATCATTAGGAGCTAAGAAAATTGATTTTGTTAATGAGCCAATATTATACACAACTAGTTCAAGTTTAGCTCTAAATTTCGCTCAACAAAAAACTTTCATTATGATAAAGCGTCGTGCGATTTAGCCCCCTCATACCACCATCCTGCGCTAATGCATTCTTATAAATCTAATGAAAAATTTTAGCGACATCCATCACTATACTGTGCTGTTTTTCATTAAAATAATGGCGTATCCAAAGTGCCAGCGACACATTTTTATGTTAATGACAATATTTAACTTTCGAACACGACCGGCGACTTGTTATTGTGGTAGCACAGCTACTGACACTTGCCATGAAATTTGTGGTTTGCATTTTAGGCTGGTGTGTTGGCGGCGGCTCTCGCTGCTGAAAACGCACGCGTATTACATCTTCCAACGTTTAATCTCCACTTTGAAGTAACAATAAAGGGCGCACATAAAAGGAAAGCCAGAGGAAAAAATTTAAATGGTATAAATTAAACTACATTCATGGCAAGGCAGCGGCAGCGGTGGCGGCTACGCGCGCAAAAAAAGAAAGGATCATTATTAACTATGTGCGAGTGAACATCGCAGCAGAAAAAAAAGGGGGAAGGCCAGGCCTGCGACGACAACATTTTCTTAAATATTTGCGCTGATAGAAAGATTTCTAATTTTATGCGATGGAAGGTCTTCGTTTTTTTTCTACTTTGGATTGAATTGCAAATTATTGATAGTTCATTAAGCGTCTCTTAAAGATTTTATACGCGACATTCAAAAATGCTTTTTAACAATTGGAATTGTCGAATAGAGAGAATTGCGGTCGGGCAAAAAAAAGTCGCGCTCTGAATGGGAATCTAATGATTGAAAATATGCATGCGGAAAAACGCTCTTTTATTATTTATTTAATAATAAAACAAAGCCGTCGTGTTTGTGCATTGTTAAGAAATAATTACCTTGTGCTGGCGCGTAGATGTTGAGATAAAGGCAATCCTCACTTTGGTTCTTAAGGTAAGGAAGTAATCGTTTGAGGTACTCCAACCTTCCCTTAGGCATCCTTTTTAAAGCGGCCGTTTCATTATATATATCTGGAAGTCTTTGCGGACAGACGGGACTGAATTTATCTGCAATTTTCACTCCGGACCATAAAGCACCATTTACAGGCGGCATGAAACGTAAACTTCCTAATGGTGGACTGGCGTACGGTATGCCGCGAAACACCTCGACCGGCTCTAAATGTTTTGAATCTAATGTCACGATTATACCACTAACATCCCCATATTTCGTATGCACCGTCCGTGACGTTAATGGTGCTCGTTCCGATGACGCCGAGGATATTTCACCCTTACTGCTGCCATACATTCCGATAAATACATAAACAACACAAAATTTTAACGCTGACAAATAGGTCATGTGGGATGACATCATGCGTGTGTGTTAATTAATTACTCGCACACTATTTGCCTTTCAAAAGATTTATTATTTACATATTTTTCTAAAAACAAAAACGATGATTTAACACACTTTTTCACCATCGTGATCATCCCTACAACCAACAAATTGATACATTTATAAAATACATCCAATTCGAATTTGCTGGCAGTGATTGTTTCGCGTTTTCTACATTACGTATTCGTTAGATTGTTTTGATCTTGCAACTACACAAACTTTTTTTATTATTATTATTAAACACTTTAACAACGAACATTATTATTATTTAAATTTACAAAATTGTTTTGCATGAATGCTGAGAACGTGTTCTGTTTGATTGCTCACACAGAAGGAAAAAAATTCGATTGAAAGCGTTCGTACCGTTGAAAAATGAAAATTCTATTTGTTTTTTGGGATATAACAAAACGTCACGCAACGCTCTTAAAGCTTGACTGGCGGCATCGGCAGCGCGACGCCTTTTGCGCACTAGCGCCCTCTCTGCGCACCAACGGACACTCTTCCAACTAAACTTCGATTTGTTAATTTGCAAAGAACAACCAACACGACTTTTTGATGTCTTTTCATACGCAATTATGACATAATTTTTTCTTCTTGGCTGTAATCATTTGGGAATTTACAGGCAGCGAATAAAAATTTAATTGAAATAAATAATTGTGCTGGGGGAATGGAGAGGCTCTCTCTTAACAACAATACAGACGCAAAAAAATTCTTTTTTTTGTCCACTGAGAGTACCATCATACTATGGATAGCAAAAAAAAAACGAGGAAAACGTGCGCGTCGATATTATTACAATGAAAAATCGCTTGTAGACTTTCATTTTTAAAGTGCCAGAATGAAATAATGGCAGAAAAGCCAGCAAAAAAGGTACAATTTTCTAAGGGATATTTATTATATAATTTTTTACCGCTCGTTTTGTTGCATTATTACAAATAAATTAGACGAAATTAATTATTTTTGGTCGCATTGTGTGTATATAACAATTAAATCCTAATGTGATTTATTAAAATGGCATTTTACGTATCATAACTTATAGTCAATTATATATCAATTATGCGCTTTAATAAAATACCAATTCTGTTGTGGATATTAAGTTACACACTTTATCCAAATGGGGTTGATTGTATGACATGCTAACGACAAGGGCTAATAGAAAATCTAAAGTCTTTTTTTCCAATTTAACCCTATTATCCACAAACAAACATAGTATTATATTACATAATATATTTCGGATATTAGTATGACGTTTTTTTGACGTGCCCCCCAAATATACACTCACAACACAACAGAAAAAACTTCTATCATGAAAACTTCCAATTTAGTTGTTAAAATTAATTTATTTTAATATATATACTTGATTATTATATTTTCCATTTTCAATTCGAATATGAGGTTTGGCTGCATTGCAATAATAAAACGTAATAGAAATCTTAATCGCTTTTATGTGACTATAAACAAGCATGATGCTTATAATTCTCAACATATATGATTATTACCTTTATATTAGGTACGAATATGAAATAAAACGTATGTAAGCACAGTTTTAACATACAAAGAAATTAAATTAATTAGTAAAATAAACTATTTGCTATAATCAATAAACTGCATCTGATTGACAAAGCAAGTTTATAATGGAAAATTATAATTTTTTATAATTTGTCTTTCGTTTTCATAGTTTTCACTCCACTAACTTCACTATTGTTCAATTCATTTGTCTTTGGACTTCAAAATTTAAAATATTGCATTATAATTTACTGTCATTTCTTCTATTACATTAGTTATCTATAATAAATATTAGATATAATTGTAATATTTGTAAATTTAGTAATAAAAATTTAACCTTAGACACTGAATTACATTAATTTATTATAAAATTCTAAGAAAAATCCTCTTTGTTAGTATTTATTAATGTATATTCAGTAAACATAAAGCACCTAAAGTTCTTAGTACTAACAAATTTTAATTTCTTATAACAATTATCGAGTCAGGAAGATAAATGTATAAAAATGGACGAATTATTAAAAAGAACATCAATAAATGTTGTCGCTGAATTTGACTAAATCTAAAATAATAAATACCTACTAGATATTTATATTGTATTTATCAATTGAGTTGGATAATGAATGATATATTTTTTCTAAAAACTTACTCTACTATTCTGTATTCATTAATATTAATCTAATCTTTTAGTAGTTGATGTGTGCAAAACATTTAAAACTCGAAATTTCAAGATAAATTCAGTTGTTTTAGGGCATAAATCAACATTGATTTTATCAACCCCACATATTTTAAAATAAAAATAATGGCGCTTTCTTAAAAAATAGCATTATACATATTCATTGAAAATTTATTTCAATCTAAAACGATTCAAATTTATTCAAAAAAAAAATGTTCGTATAATGTGTATTTTCTAAATGTATCTAACTTAACGTAATTAAGGTTTAATCGCAGTAAAGTTTTA
This sequence comes from Adinopsis sp. GC000173, assembly GCA_030264715.1. NCBI lineage: Eukaryota > Metazoa > Arthropoda > Insecta > Coleoptera > Staphylinidae > Adinopsis > Adinopsis sp. GC000173. The sequence goes on along the minus strand of JARJDW010018462.1, from coordinate 1,476 downwards.
GGCAAATTTCTAAATTGATTTCCGTAAAAATGATATGAAAAACAATTTATTGATTGTTTCGTGCATATATAAAATGGCTTTTTGGCATATCATTTAAAATTTTTGATAAATACGGGTGGTGCGGTGCGCGCTTGTAAAAGGTATATTTTACGAGCTATTAATTTGGGTGGTTTTAGTACTTTCTGTTATAAAATACTTGAAAAATTATTTAGAACGCTTCAATGATAAAGGGTTCATGCCTTCAGGAAGATTACATTAAAAGATTAATCTATTAAAAATATTTTAAAAACCGTTTATATGGATGTATATAAATTTAATACACGTCATTAAATATTAATTCGCTTTCGCTTTTATATTTATATTATATACATTTCTAAAGGTAGAGAGATATTATTTGATAAATATTCTGAAGATTTTAATTAAACTCTCTTTTGTATATATGTATAAAATATAAATCTATGAATAATTTGAATTTAATTTAAGAATTTTAATTACTTGATAATAACATAATTTTATGATTTAAGCGTCGTCGTTTCATTTTTAAAACCAATTAATTAAAAAACTGCATGAAACATTCATCGCTTCATTTATTTTTTATATCTTTAATGAACGACAGTCTTTCAAATTAACGATATACTCTTAAAAATAATGTTAAATACAAAACCATTTATATTCTATTACACAATGTCAATGCAAACCAACGAATTTTAATTGATAATATTGTAGCTATATATCTAAACATTTTTTTCTTCAAATTAATATTATTCTGTCTGGCAACTGTATCAATTATAAGCACTCATGGACCATTAACTAATAAATCTACCAAACTAGATATATTAAATGTTAATAATACATTAATGTGGACTAAATAATTACTAATAATTACTTGCTAATTATTAGCAGTAATGTATTTTAACCACCATTGCATATACACATATATTTATATATAATAATACTAACTAATAAATAAAATACAAGATATCAATTTCTACATACAGCAACACAAACTAACACACACACACACACACACGTACATCATAGTATGAAATTATTTGTTGTATTTAGTTTATGCATTGCCCCGACCAAGGAAGAATTTTGTGCCGTCACGTCTGAATATGTAAAACCATCTTATCATTTGGTCAATGTTTCAAGCAGCTGTTTGTGTAGTTTGTCATGTTTTACAAATAATAACAAATGTATTCGTAAATCTCGTTACGGCGTATGCAATTTGCGAAAATACAATAGGGAATCACAACAACTCCAAATTTAGATTTTGATTATTTGTAAAAAGCGATTTGCAAGCAATAAATTTTAGGGGCGAATTGCGTTGCATTTTTACGTTGCAAAGCCCATTTAACTACTTATTTTTAATTGTACAAAATGTTGGTATAATACTACAATATTTATGTGTTAAAGTGAGCAAGTAACATGGGAAATGTAAAAAAGTAATTAGTATGTATGTAGTTACAAAATATT